>JAQQZZ010091742.1:0-12929 GCA_030265115.1 Mopalia vespertina
AATAAAAGTAAACAACTTTACCTATCACGTGATACTCAAATAGAAATTACTGCGATTATACGGACAACTCCATAACATCCAGGAAGACAGTTGGCTAAAGTTTAAGATGATTACGATTGACAGTGGATAGATCTTCATCATCTCTGGGATGCTAACGGAGGACAAATATCTCATCCACATAGCCAATGTACAGTAGCGGTTGTTTAACACACTCCAATGGCTTCATGTTCCAATCCAGTCATAAACACCGAGCCAAAGGCACATGAGTTGAATCTTCTGCCTATAGCACAAGACTTCATTCACTGTACATTTATTTAATGTTTCATTGTCAGTTATATTAGAGCCATTTAATTCCGTTTTATCAGCTCTATTTTTAATTTTCATAGTTGTACATAAGTAATATAAAAGCAAAACTAATTAGAAATATGTAGAATAAAGGTAGAAGTGATAATACGCCTTGCCATAGTGCCGCAACTCTGTATGTATATCATGTGTTGATTGATGCGATCTGAAAGCTAAGAAATATATAGAGGATATTGCACAGTGTAAAGTTTGAAAACCATACATATTGCCGCAGTGAATGATTGAGAGAGATAACCCGTCGAATGGGTTATTCTTTCTACCATTCAATTGAGCAATATTTATGGTGTTTAAACTTACCTGTGTAATAATCTATTTATTATTTATATCAACTATAAAATCAAAATTCATGTCAAATTCCCTGATAAAATGTAATTTCGAAAATGTCAGAATGGGACTGTGTAATCCCGTCGATATTGCTTCGCGAAAATGAGATAAAACCATTATTTGTCAATGTTGTATGCATTAAGAAGATATCAGTTTTGCTACCATACAAGATTAAAATTCCTGATATGTTTCTCAGTTAGATTGCCATAATATTTATCTGTCCGACTGTCCCTCTTATTAACAAAACTATTTCTGACTAAAAACTTTCATACGCTTGATTCGGTTTTTGCTAGACCATGAGGTTGTTGAAGCTCAACAGCTCGAAGCATGGCTATTGTATTTAAGTTATCAACTCATATTCTATGACTTGTTGAAACCAATCGACCTGCTCAATTTCACTATATCCGTGTTTGGTGCAGGGCAATCTACAGTGAAGTATTCCATTTAATCTGTCAACTGGAGTGTGCAGACGTCGCTCCAAAAAGTACTGTAGTCCGGACAGGGTCAAAGATGAGAGTAATAACAAACAAAAGGTGTTATAACACTGCAGTGAAATATCACTTTTAAGCCTGAAGAAAATCTTGGTATTGCATTGGTATATAAATAATAAATGTATCTATCTTTATAAAATGTCTTCTGGCAAGAAAACACATACCGGTGTGAAATGCATGACATGTTGCAATCGTACCTCAGCGCAAAAATAAAATTCTCCCTGACAAACAACTACGCAGTAATAATTGTTCCGAAATCAGTAGACCGCAACTGGTTGTACTTCACAGTGTTCGACGTATAAACTCGACTACAAAGCTGTTTGTTGTCACTGAGGAACTGGTTTGCGATCGAAGAACACCATTTTCCAGATGAACGCAAAGATATAGCTGATATAAAAGGTGTAACCATCAGTGTGCTGAATATACAGAAGAAGATCAGTGGATTGTATCTTCTGTTTGTATGAACTAAGCCAGACTTTTCCTTTTGAACAATGGTGGATATGGTTTATGACAACGACTATACCAAATTCGATTCGAAAGAGTTTTGTAAAACCTTTTACAGTGTGGTCGAATCTTCGGTCTTCCCTCGAGGACAGCAAACTTTTTTATTGAACACACTATCTGACATTTACAACAATGGTAAGTCTGAGAACAAGCATTTATTGAAACTCCAGAATGTATGCATTCCCTGCAAAGGTTTTGTTTTATATTGTCATCGCTTTTTGGCATGGACTAATTTTAAATACCTTTTGGTAGTTAATTTGCGACTTTTGTCTTTTTTAACAATTGTTTATTGAAACTCGGAAATATATGGTCATACAATTAGAGAAAGGCATTTGAACAGTATTGAAAATGTTGTCATCGATTTTGTGTGAGAAAGGCTTTTTAGTCTAACCAGTTTACGTTAAGTACTCAAACTCTGGCTAATATTTGCCACATTGACAGACAGCATTAATTGGAAGTTTGGCAAGTATATATGCACACAGTCACACCAAACAACTTTATAAATATACACGATCAGGTTTGATTTGTAACAAAGTCACCCTGACATAAACCATATAAAGAGACGAGAGTCGGAAGGCCTAATCCGCTTTTCGAGATAGTCCGAGGAAACTCTGAATCATCAGCCGTGACCAGTTCTGCAGCTCAACTTTAGATTGTGTATTTCTAATTGACCACACAGAGCGACCTAATCAATGGGGAGGAACATCAAAGGATTGCGGTCAAATCGACATAGGTAAACTAAGGCTTCTCATGGCTGAGTTAATACAGTTTTTTTTATTCGAACAGAGCTGATTTCTATGTTATTTTCCCCTGATATTATATTTTGAAGTTAAACTTTAAATTTTCACATTTGAGCTGTGATAATAACATCAACTAGTCCTTAACTAGCCGTGTATTGTGTATTTGAACTGATTATTGATTAACATCACATCGCTCTCCAGGGGACTAATAGCTACAGTCAAGTGTGGGACATACTAGTCGCTTATATACAGCCAGTTGATAAAAACGTATAGTAGGTCGAAGAAAAGTTTAAAGTACGACTTACTGAAAACCCGTTCACAACACTGACTACAAACTGAGATAGGTAGGCATAGTTGACGAGTTTGGTATAGTTTGGGGGAATTCCTAAGATATAAAACTATCAATCGATGCAAGAAAAACAGGAAATAAATGACGACGCTCCTTTGTTGAACCATAACAGCAAAAACGGTTTATGGTATTGGCAAAAAGAAGATAAACAATAGCTAGAGTTGAGTTCCCTAAATGTTTTCCTCGTATTGATGCCTGAAATGTCCAAGTGGTACCAGACGAAAACCACGTGGTACACAATTTATTCGACGTCAGTCTGAATAACATTCACATTTCACTTCTTCATATATGAAAAAAAACACACACGCTACTCAATGGGTGCACAAATAGTATATATAAGTCTAACTGTACTACATGTAATAATCTATACTCTTAACAATGGACGGCTAAGGTTTAATAGTGGGGGTCTTTGGTTTAGTGCTTGGACGCTTTGGGTCTAACATATTGTACGAGTTGGGTTGGCGGATTCGGGCATTGGGCGAGTTGGGTTTATTTGATGTGAAAGTGTTTTATAGAGGGCCATCAAAGACATAGGCTGAAGAACCTTTAATGGGTCTATTTCATTCTTAGAGTGTATAAACTATTGTGTTAACTCCAATTTACTCCTTTTTATAACATATTTAAGTTTATCACTTTTGTCAGTCTGTTCCTTTGCTTTTTATTTAAAAATTGGTGTATACACATGGGAGCTGTTCTTAAATCAATGATTATCAAAAATGTGTACAGTATAATACAAAGTGTGTTGTTACTTACCTTTTGAACATACACAAAATACTAGTAAATGTGGCATAACACACATATCAATCAGTCATTTAATACTTTTGTTCACCTGGGTTAAGGTAATATTATCTGAAACACAAAGAACAGCTCCTCAGAAAAGAACAAAATTATCCCGAAACTGAACATATTTTCGTTTTTGTAAAGAAATGGTATATACATATTTTTCCTAATATACAGGTGAAATTACCGGAACCACTCTCCTTGACATCGGAACTGGTCCCTCCATCTATAACTTAATCAGCGCTGCTCGACATTTCCCAAATATCTACCTGAGTGACTTCAGCGCGAACAACCGTGATGCCCTCTGGCGGTGGTTACATAAGGAACCAGATGCCCACGATTTTTCGGATTTCTTCAAGCACGTGTCACGAAACGAAAACCTGAGGTAACAAAAATGGTCGAAAATAAATACCAGCGTACATATTGAATTGTTTTTCTTTCCTCTTCTGGTTTGGACAGAGGATAGTTTAACATAGAAAGTGGTCTGCACCATTTATTTGTATTCAGTACCACCTGCAATGCCGAGCACCAAGACAGATCGCATTTAACAATATCGCGTTATTACTGTTTGAACCGATAAGACAACAAATTATCAAAATAAATACGAAATAAATAAATGACATAATTCGTAAAACAGTAATTAGTTTGCTCTTTTTACTCGCCGCTGTTGGGCGTGTTTGTTTTCGGTGTACCATACATAAATTTCGTGTGTTTTTGGGGTCAGCAATAAAGGAAAGGGTGGGGGTCCACTAGATAATATAGGCTGTATGGAATAAAACAAAAGGAGGCTTGAATTTCCAGAAACCAGAGCCTTGTTAAAATACCGCACCAGATATAGGCTACTCATTGTTAAACGGGTTATAACACGTAGTGCTTGCTTCTATCTGGATACTTTCTAGTTTATGTTGGTTAAGTACCGCTACATGATGTGCCCTAGCACAGCAGCATAGTTGTTCATTGTTCAACACATGGTTAGAAGAATTGAGATCTGCGTGACATGACATCAAATAGTGGATGTCCCCGTATGTAAAGTAAAACATGGCATTGATAAACTGAGCACAGACATGTTTTCATGAACTTGTCAAGAGGAGGTCAAGTAAGGTTCAACCAGTTTGGATTGACATGTTAATTGTGCCAAAACAATGTAGGTAAGAGCTCTGGCGGTGATAATATCACAAATGTGAAGGTGTCTCTTCTACGCTATTCTCTCTTATTCTTCGCTCTTCGACGTATACCTTCCCCCGTGAAAAAGCACATAATATGTTGACAGGTTAAAAAAAGGCTTTTCTACTGACTCTTTGTCCTCTTTTGGGAGATATTCGTGCATCACTTAAAAAGGACTAATTTTCAACAACGTTTGATTGAACGAGAACTTCATGCGTTGTGGTTATAGAGACAATTAGCAATTATTTTACTGCAATGTTCGCAAATAACAACGGTGTTATTTGTACTTATTCACTTCTTCCATAAATTCATATGGAAGCCAGAATGAGGCATAGCTGGTCAAATTTGGTTTTGTATTACGCTAACAAGAGTTTGGTGTTAAACTAATTAGGTAAAAAAAAAGAGTAATTCTACCAATGTGCGAAAGGGCCATTTCGATAAGTCTTGAACAGATACATATTTAAGTTGAGCATTATAGAGCACCTAATATTCTCAGTTCCGATTGTTTCTACAAAGGATTTTAGATAAGTGCTAAATCTGTCTACTGATCTTCCGCTCGGTGATGTGTAAAACAGTAAATAAATATATCATTATCCTAGTGAGATTCTATAAATAAAGATTCACATTCCCCGTTATTATTATGTGTGATAGGTTTCACTAACGAACGTAATTGCAATTAAGTGATGGAACTAGAAAGGAAGTATACTACCATTTATATAATTTTTTTAACTGCTTTAAATCCTTGGTATGGGGCAATATCGAAAAGGTCTGATGTCGTCGGATTCTGTAAAATCTTTTGGTGAAACTTCAAAAAGTAGTCATTGTATCAGACTGAATATTTCGAGCAGATTGTTGCTCTTTAATTTTTGCATTGAACCTGTACATGAGTGTTGGTTAGTCAGGATATTTCAGTTATTGACCTTTTATCTCAAATGGTGCTTCAGAGTAGCAATTGGACGAATGCCCCTGAAACTCTGAGCACACTGTCTGTTTATGAGCAACATTATCTACACATATGAGGGGTACTCGGAATTAGGAATTGAAACTCATTTGTCCAAAATCAGTCAATACACAGTCGTTGTCATCTGGTTTCCTACCAACAATTTCTCTAGCATGCTGGTGTTGTCTCTGTAATGAACGTACATTTAAAATTTATAACGCGCAATAATTTAAAAACGATTAAATAGAATTTGAAATAATAAAATGAAAATTTATATAATAAAGGTTTAGTACCCAGTTTTGCCTGTTCGACATGAGTGTATATATTGCCAGTATTTCAGTATAAGATTCAAATAAACAGTCATAGATGTTAAATAAAGAAATATTACTACATATAATAGGAACAGGTGTAATGACTGCCGTGTCTATAAAATTATAGATTTCTTAAAGTATAGTTTATAATCCCGTTATACCAGCTTTAAAATGGGACTTCTCATACCTCTAGATTATATTTTAGTTTTCCAATAATACAGTTATTTATCTCAAAAATGAATAAATGTCAGTGTAATACAGCAATGTGATATTTGTTTCATATCTCTACACGTGGGATACAGCTTTCCCCCGCTCTGATTGGCAACTTTCTTTTCATTGATACAATTCAACCAATGAAAAGCTACAACCTACACCGACATTTTTTTATTTTACAACTAGCAAATGACGTCTGCACATTTCCAAAACAACCATGACTAACCTGCGGTTTGGCGATCCCAGCTCATATCAGTTACAATAATGTACATTTGGCATCCGCTGACGTGTTCGTGTAATAGAATTGCCATTTCATGAAACGATTTAACACTTCTCTGGTTTATCATCTGTATTACGGCCCATGCAAACTTTCGTGCTCATGTACTGAAAGAGTGCAACGCTCGTCACGACACAGCTCGATGTGTTAAAAAGTGTTCAAATGTATTTATAATGAATTGCTTATGGGTCAAAACTAACTGTTAGATATTGACTCGAATTAAAAGTAATCTTTTGTACTAACACTCTAAGAAAAAGTATGACTCTAATGGAATCGTTTAAGGTTCTTCAGTTATGCCGCTGGTGGGACCATTTATGGTTCTGTATGGAACCCTCACAACAACTGTTGCATGTATTTCTCCCTATCCTATTATATGTATTAGAACCGTTCCTGGTTCCGTGGAGAACCATACTCTTTATGAAACCCTCAAGGAACCAATATTTCTAAGAGTGTTCTATAGTAAAGATTTTTACATCTGTTGATTGGGAAGGATGTGCAGAGCGCTTATATAATAATTCGTTAGCAATGCAATGAATTATATAATCAATCAACTCAAATCTATTTTTACCTTTTTTTTATAGACATCCTTGGCAATCACTTGAAGACGACATGCGCAGTAGGATCAAAGGAATACTGCCCTGTGATATGACCCTGGAGATCCCACTTTACCCCTGTAGGTTTCCACAGTTTGATGTCATTAGTTCCAGTCTGTGTCTAAGCGTGGTGCCTGGGAGAACTACAGAAGGTTACGAAACTGCGGTTAAAAATTTTGTTTCGTTACTGAAACCGGGTGGCTGGGTAGTTTACATTGATAATTCAAAGTGCACATATTATGAGTTTGGCAAACACAGATATGATTCTACCCCGATAAGAAAGGAAGATGTTGACAAAGCTTTTAGAAAAGCTGGATGTCAAATTAAATCCTGGATACCATATATGCGCTCCATATCTGAACGAGAGATATCCGATGATGGCGAAGCCTTTTTCATAATGACCGCAAAGAAAATGGGTTAATGAATAAATCCAATCAATCTATCAGTCAATCTATCAGTCAATCAATCAATCAATCATCCAATCAAAAAATGAATAAAACAATCAATCAATCAACCAGCAAATGAACCAATCACTGAATCAATCAGTAAATCAATTCATTACCTGGCTATCGAGTATTGATGTTTCCTTCAGAGGACATCGCCAGATGATCTAAATAACCTTATTTACGGTGTTGGATGTCATTCAAACAAAAGTAAACAGAAAAATAAAACATTTGTTAGCAGAAATACAATATTGATCTTTATTAGGTCCTGAAAATAGAATCTGGTAAACCTATAATCTACCCAGACACAATTTTCGGTAACCTAGCCTTTCTTTGATATGGTTTCCTTGCTATAAATGATGCTAAATACACTAAAGTATGTATAATAACAAAAATGGGCGACGTCTAAAATGTTCACTTGATCAGAATCGCGCACAGCCTTTTCAATCGTCGATAGAAACGCGTAAAATCAAACATTTTTCTTGTCCGAAGGGTCGACTCCTTACAGCCGTTTGAGCTGGAATTAAATCAGAATTTGTATTCTTTATAGTGAGAATATTCTTCAGAATTGCAAATATATTTTGTTTTCAATATGACACATTTATATCTTTTACGGGAACATGTTAGTGTAGAGAAGTAAGAGAGACGAAATTTCAATGCAATTGAAAAAGGATTGTCCTCAAAATTATGTGTGGAAATTGCGCTCAAAGTCTTTTAAAGAACGTTGGGCGCGCTCGAACCCTTCTCAGGGTTTTTAGAACTTAAAAGAGATGGTCGAAAGATTGGTATGTCTGATTCTAATCCGTGTACATTTTCAGACATCACCTTTTGTTCATTATTTTATATAAGCCTGTATACAATGAACATAATATTGATATAATTATGTGTGCTGACGTTGTTGGTTTTCTTTTATCTTGTGATTTATAATGAAAGGATTATTTTGTCCATGACAATAAACTGCTCCTAACATTTTATAGATTATTTACTTTTAAAGCGTTCTTTGTATAGTTGTTCCTTGGTTAAATCATACGTGGCAAAGTCACAACATGTGTTTAAATGTGAGCCAACGATTTCCTTCTGAGATTTGTTTTCATATAGGCTTTTACAGTAACTCATTTGCAAACAAGACAAACAGCACGTCCCACTGACAATTGTCGTATAGTGTTTATATCGATGGACCAAAGTTAATTCCACAGAGAACGCCAAACGACTCGTGTCCATTCAATTTAGGTTGAATTTGTTTAACTTGAAAGTCTCACGATGACCCATACAGTTTTGCACGGATGGAACAAAAAACTTTCCCAACTGACACAAAAAAAAATAACTATACACTTTGTTACACCCAAAAAAAATTTAAAGGAAAAAATATTCAGCCTAAACTATTATGAGAGAATAAAACAGTATGTTTAGAGCAAAGTGTCACAGTGTAACCCACAACCCGCACATGGGAATCACTGCAGGTAATATAGTTTCAGTGTCGTCAGTGAACTCACTGATAATAAACGGTATACAATACGCTATGAGTGCAGGAAATTACTGTCAGTACCACACAAAGCGCCCATTAAACAGACAAGATGCCTTATTGTTTCACATCTAAGTTGTGGTGTGTGAATCATACAACTGATTTCACTATTTCATAGCAGGTATGAAACACAACAATGTGATGGAGGTTTGTTTCTTCTACTCACGTACCTAAGTTATTACACATCTCTTTGCTGAAGTAATGATGATAATATCCTCTTTGTTCAAATAATGGTTATAATATCCTCTTTGTTGAAATAATGGTTATAATATCCTCTTTGTTGAAATAATGGTTATAATATCCTCTTTGCTAAAGTAATGATAATATCCTCTTTGTTGAAATAATGGTCAGAATATCCTCGACTAATTGTTCGGGGGGGATTACGCATATACTTAAGGTCATTTCACTTATATGACGGTCAGCCAACGAATGGGAGAAGGAAACCACCCTATAAACGATGCCGGGAACAGACAAAAAATTCATAGGACACCACAATATTTCGACTTCCTGATATTAACAAATCCAGTTTATTGAAACGAGTCTTGCCATTTCTGGCAAATGTCTTGTTTTCAAATATGTAACACTCTCTGTTCAATAAGGAATTTATTTGACCAGAAAGTAATTTTTAATAATATATCACTCATGAATACTGTACACACCAATACCACAAAGTCTTATTTCCCGTCTTAACTGAAGAAGTACATGAAGCTTCCGTCACAGTCTCTGTATTCACGATCCCTTCTCAAGGCTTCCTTTTTAGTCAGTAAATCCCCAGAATATTCCAAGAGCAATTTGTTCATTCGAAATTCTTTTGTTATATAAATACACCACGGCATATTAAATACAAATTGAAGCCTGTTTAAGCGTTTACTATCGCCTAGGATTATGATATCAAACATTGTGAAATTAACTAGCTGTTAAAAAACTTGTAAATCACTGAACACAAAAAATATCCAGCTACAATACAGTTGGACATCCATCAAAATGCAAACCAAGTACCCAATTAACATATCAATTGGCAAATAGAATATAGTACATGGTAGTCACAATGTTTACCATCAGAGCGGCACAGAATATTTGACCTATACCAGTTTCAGCTTCTGTTTAAGTCGTACAACATGTCTTACAGCTTATTATTAAATCATCAAAATCCTCTACATTTGTATTGAGCTGACACAAACCTTATATATCTTACCTATTTATTTTGAATAAATGAAGAGAAAAACATTTGCTTACCTATATACGTATTGATGTACTTTATTTCAAATCCTTCCTTATTCCCACATCTACAATACAATCAATCAGTTGGCCGAACATATGGATGCTCGCTATTTATTCAATTAAAATGTAGCATTTTTTCCCCTCAAGTCGACTAATATAAACATCATTAGGTAACACACTAAACGTAAAGCTTAAAATAACCAAATCCGCTCAGAGCAGATAAATATTTCTTTCAAATACTTTATTATTCTCTTTTCGCGGAGGACTATTTTGTAATTCTTCAAAGCTAATTAATTCGTTTATAATTACAATTTGGTCCAAAATTTGTTTATTTGTTTTCAGAAAATATTCGATACAGATTCTTTTTGATATTTGAACGATCTTACTTTAGTTAACAACATAGACGACCATATATAGCAGTAGTGTAGAGTGAGCAGCTCAGGTCGTATTTGCTAATAAGGAAGGGTTTAACGTTATCATGTACTAATTGCTTAGTAAAATGCCTCCCAACTACTATTTATGTAGTAATATTTTATAACATTAAAAGAAGAAATGTACATTATTATGTACTAATTCCGGCGGAAGATACCGGGCTACATGTTTAGTAAGCATTTGTGCGTTATCAGTAGTCGGGTATCATACCGGACTACATATAAAGCAGGATTGTACGTTAATAAGTACTAATGGCCGCCGTCCTTGACGCGACAACACCGGTTGATGGTGATGGCGTCGTGCGGGGTCACCGGAGTGCATGGCAAGTGTGTCGTCTGCTTGTTTTGGAATTTTGGCAGCTACATTGTGTACAAGGCAATGACTGAGTTTGGTTGCTTAGTACATGATGAGTAAGGGCTGTACTTTATTCAGTACTAATGAGCGGGTGGTTAGCACGTTAGTACATGATAAATAAGGGCTGTATACGTTATTTAGTATTAAGGTGTGCGGAAAGCAGCGCCATCTACATGACATCACAGGTGGTACGTTATGGTCGAGGTTCTGGGAGTTGACTTCGTTGCCTAGAGAAAGGGGACGCAAGTCTTATATACTAGTACAGAACATGGATGTCTTGAGTCGGCAGTTTAAAAAAGTGTTGATGGATTGAATTAATTCTATGCCTGACGATGCGGGGTATGGATACTGTAAATGACCCAGCCGGATGTCAAGTCATGTTATGTAATGACTTTGACGTTGACAAAATGTGCCATTACGTCATTATTTCGTGTAAAAGTGTCTCCTGGCGTCATAAAGTGAACGTTACAGCAACGACATGAGCATCGATTGAGTTATCTCCCTTAGTTACACATCACCAATATGCTGATACACCATCACAGCATGTCTGAACGGAAGTGGCACTGGACTCAATGTCATGAAAGGGAAAGGGGAGTCTTTTAGGGTTGTGGGAGGTGTGTTGTCTTCCCGTGATGCTTTGCGCGATGTGCATTCGGGCGTTTCGGCTTGCATTTGCTATTACATAATAAGGACGAGTTGTTACTTATCATGTAGTGCGAAGCGAATAGGTACTGAATAAGGAAGGTTGAACCTAGCGCTGTCATGGTCTGGTGTCAAAGCCAACAGAGTCAACTCCCAGAACTACGACCATAACGTCCCACCTGTGACCGTGATCCTGTAGATGGGGCTGCTCTCCCCACACCTTAATACTAAATAACGTACAGCCCGTATTTATCATGTACTAACGTGCTGAATAACGTACAGCCCTTACTTATCATGTACTAAGCAGTATAAGTCATTTAGTCCGGTCTAAATCAGCTCTACATCATGAGACACCTTTTGTAAAAGGGCTTACTGCAAAAACTGACTTATAGTATGTTGGAAATCAATAAGATAATTGGCTGTCAAGCATGTGACATAGGAAGAATAACAGTTTTTTTCAACTTATCTCAAAAGTGGTAAATATGACTTAGGCACTTATTTTATTAGGATTACGACATAATAACGTACATTTCTTCTTTGTATGTGATAAAATATTAATACATAAATAGTAAGGTGGAGTCAAAATGACTCCCCCTTACTATTTATGTAGTAAATAATTAGTACTTCATAACGCACAACCCTTCCTTATTATGTAATAGCAAATATGCGCTGAGTTGCCCACTCTATACTGCTAATGTGTCCGGGGAGTATTTTTAACAGTTTTGAGTGTGTTAACGAAGGCTTGTGTTTTATATACAACTTAATTCTCTGGGCTGTGAGTGAATCGTTCCCAGTGTTAAAACTTCGGAAGAGACAATTCCCCGTATGTGGTACGACTCCGAAATGATTAGTCTCGTCAGACAAAAGGAACTTGCACACAAGGACTATACACGTCAGGGGAGAATTAGAAACTTTAAAAAAATCTAAACATGCGGATTATATCTCCAAAGTTGAAAATTCAGTGGAAAGTAACTCCAAACCATTTTGGAGCTACATTAAAAATAAGAGGAAGCTGAGTATATTACACCAGCTTATTTTAACATTACTAATGTTTCTGTGACGTCACCAGAGGCTATTGCCAATCATACAAATAGATATTTTGAAAGTTTATTCGTACAGGATGATTTAAATACAATTGGCGGCTTTCTGTATAGAGACAGAAAGCCAGCTATGTATATTTTGTGTTACATCTGGGATAACAGTAAGCCCATGTTACATCTGGGATAACAGTAAGCCCATGTTACATCTGGGATAAGAGTGAGCCCA
>JAQQZZ010091753.1:0-17630 GCA_030265115.1 Mopalia vespertina
TAGTAACACAGACTATGCTCATATGGGCATTATCCCGTGCCAACATACATGTAAGCCCTAGGTTGATAGTAGTAACACAGACTATGCTCATATGGGCATTATCCCGTGCCAACATACATGTAAGCCCTAGGTTGATAGTAGTAACAGACTGCTCATATGGGCATTATCCCGTGCCAATATACATGTAAGCCCTAGGTTGATAGTAGTAACACAGACTATGCTCATATGGGCATTATCCCGTGCCAACATAAGCCCTAGGTTGATAGTAGTAACACAGACTATGCTCATATGGGCATTATCCCGCGCCAACATAAGCCCTAGGTTGATAGTAGTAACACAGACTATGCTCATATGGGCATTATCCCGTGCCAATATGAGCCCCAGGTTGACAGTAGTAACACAGACTATGCTCATATGGGCATTATCCCGTGCCAATATGAGCCCCAGGTTGACAGTAATGACAAGGACGATGTTAAAATTTATCCAAACTAAAAAGATTGAATATTTATTATAACATCAAACTTTCAGTCCTTAAAGTTTCATAAAGAAATCTTAGAATAGACACTTACATGAATGTTAACGGGAAATTGGGACTGATTTGAACCATTGATAGTCATACATACAAATACAGTGTACAAAGGTTTTGGCTGTTCCATATCACATGAAGGAACACAATACTATCACAAAAGTTTCTTTATTTTGGAACACTACAGCAAGACATGTAGTCAGATCATCTGCAATTATCATCCCTTATAAGAGATAAACTGTGTTTCTCTGTTCTTTAAATTATGCTGTGCTATTAAATAAATACCATGTCTGGAACACAATTTCCATAAAATTAAACAGAGGTCCCACACTGAGGGGAACCATAGCAGGCCTGTGCTGTAATCTTTTCTGGCATAACCTCAAAATCGGTTCCCTAGTTTGCTGGTTTTTTAAATACATAAATGTGCCTTGGTGAAAAATAAAGCAAAATTGCTTTAAAACACAAAATTCATTGATTATCAGATGACAAAATTTGTCAAAATCAGCAGCAGAATGCAACTTTAAAACGAAGACTGCAAACAATTTGGTTAACCTATAAATAGGTCTTCCTAAATTAAGTTTGCATATCCATGGGGAAACCCCGTTCTGACCATTCTCCCCAACAGCACAGGCCTGAATAGTACTAGACAGATGAAAACCTGCACACTTTAGCAATGTAGCTGCATGTGCCCCAGTATCAGGTTGTTGTGATGAATAACTTACCTATTATGGGTGTGTACAATACACACCATAAAGAGATTGACCTAAGGACACTTTCACAAAATGTTGTATGACAAAAAAATATTGTACAGGTACAATAAAATGGCATCATGTTAAACTATACACGTAACAATGTCATATAAGATTTTATTGTCCTACAACATTTTGTGAAAGTGGCTTCAAGTTCTTGTTAACAATCTTTGCTCTCTATCCACATTCAAATTACAACTCACTTTGTTCGTTAAGCCATGTCACATTCCATTTCAGAATTTTGCCAAGGAAGACATTGAGGTTTAAATGTGGCACTTTAGAAACTGTTACAGGAGCAGGTCGTTTTGATCCAGCATGATCTGCCTTTCGGTTGTCCACTTGAGGAGACTTGTCCCCTTCAGAACACATGTGCACACTTTTTCCAGGCTGCAATCTGTAATTTGTAGACGACTGTCCAGCACCTTGAGGGCTAGATTCACAAGAAGCAGGTCTATCAGATTTGGCACTTTTCTTGGCTGTTTTTTCGATTTCATAAACAACATTTGAGTTTGACCAGGAGACAGATTTTCTTGAAGAATCCGATCTTTTAGACAAATAAGATGAGTCTTTTTCAACAATTTTAGCATTAGATTCAGATTTGCTTGAAGATTTGTGGACTTCAGATTGACTTGAAGAAGATTTATGAACTCTAGATTTACTTGAGGAAGATTTATCAACGTCAGATTTACTTGAAGATTTAGCGGCTTCAGATTTACTTGAAGATTTAGCGGCTTCAGATTTACTTGAAGATTTAGCGGCTTCAGATTTACTTGAGGAAGATTTATCAACGTCAGATTTACTTGAGGAAGATTTATCAACGTCAGATTTACTTGAGGAAGATTTATCAACGTCAGATTTACTTGAAGATTTATGGACTTCAGATTTACTGGAGGGAGATTTATGGACTTCAGATTTACTGGAGGAAGATTTAGATGATTTTGGTTTTGACTCAGTTTGTTGATGGTGCTTCTCAGACTCCTTTGAAACATGCCTTGACTTAGTGCTAGAGACCTGAAAGCAATAACAGAACTGTTGAACATAATTTAGATTTTTGTGTGATGTGCACAGCATTTACTTTGATTGTTTGGATTTTTTTAAGTACTCGAGGTTACTTTTATGATGGCTTGTCAGCACAATGGGTAAATGAAACCGTCCCAGAAGCCACTGGTCACAAACAAAGACATTACAGGACAAAAACAAGACGCTAAACAAAGACATCACAAACAGATCGTCTTTGTGTAGCCACTTAGCTCTGAGAGCACTAGGAAGCTTCTCCCAACTGCCTGTGCAGCATTTGCAGTTGTTATTATACCTAGTTTAAGTCCCATCGAATGAGAATAATGCATTTAGTTTAGGTGCACATAAAGGCTAATTTAGACACAAGTATAAAGGCTGAATTAGACACAAGTATAAAGGCTAATTTAGACACAAGTATAAAGGCTGAATTAGAGACAAGTTACTAGCTGTAACACCCCATATTGCAGATTACAAAATTCTCAAACGAGAGATGCATAACATAGGAAGAGGAAAGGGAAAACTATTGATATATCATCTTTAAGAGAATGATTTCACACAGTTTCTTCTGATAAAAATAAAAACATGTACTTTCATGTACAAAATAAAGTTGCTTTTACCGTGCAGGTTATGTTTATGGGGTGGTATAGAATGTAGATTATTTAAGTTATTTTGGGGGATAACTTTTTAGTTTGAACAGAATTAGTTCAGAACATTTTGCAGGTTTAAACCCATCGGGTAATCAAACCCACGACCCTCGGAATAAGGCACCAAATCACCAGCTGTAAATATGGCCACCTAAACCACCCGGCCTTCTACAAAGAACTTTGGTGACTTTGGTCTTGTTCACTTGAAATTCTTGTTTAAAATTTCTAACCTTATTTTTTCTATCTTTAGAGTTGCTGGATGAGGCCGTAGATACACCCTCTAAAAGTGACTGTGTCAAATTGGCTGCCCTCGATGAAAATCTCTGTTCGACGGCTACAGCATTAGTCCTTCTCTTTACGGTTTCCTCATGCTGTAAAAGTGGAAGGCCCATTCTCATGACCTCTTCTTCATCTGGTGGCTGTACATCACTATCCTGTAACATGGCAGGCTCTGAAAAAAAAACTGCAGCTTTGATTTGATACAATTTCCAAACCACTTCTATCAATCCCTGTACAATTGCTCCATGGGTGAAAAAGGTCTCCTTATACCATTGTTGCAGCTGTCACTGGAACGATTGGCTTTACAGAAAAATTGTTTTTTGCACAAATATTGAAAGCAACAGTTGACGTTTTTTTTATGGAATCAATTACTGTTTAAAAAATTGTTGTCAAAGCAAATATCATTGAGCAATCCTCATCAGAGTTGCTGTATACACTGTAAGTCTTCTTTGATTTGGACTTAGCGCTACAATACTTAAGGTTATTTCACTCATATGATGGCATACCAGCCCAATGGTTGAAAGAAAACCACCCTCAACGTCACTGACAACAAACAATGACAAGACAGGACTAACACAAGATGCAATACAAAGACGCAAACTGATAGGCTATGCATTACCCTTTAGATTTGCGGGAACAGGACATTTGACGGGAAGCCAGGACATCTGTCGATGTGAAACAAATATCGCATTACAAATATGCATAACAATATCCCCTTGATGAGCATACTGAATCTTACCTGCATCTTCTGCCTCATGGTGATGTATTTTAGTTGAACTACTGCCATAAGTTCGTTCAAACATTTTTGTTTTTGCTGCAGTTATCTTTTGTGTTAGAAATATAGGTCTCTCTGCTGTACTGTGTCCAGGTTTACCACATCCCTTATCCTTACTTCTCCTAGAGCCTTTATCATAACCTGATCTTCGACCTTTTCCCTTACTCGTCCTTTTTCTCTGTTGGATTCTAGACGACAGCCACTCTCCACCTTTGGCAGCTGAATGCTTACTTGTACTTTTGTCATATATAGCTTTGCCGGCCTTGGAAGACGTTTTATCTGTTAATGATTTCTCTTTGCTTGCTGATGAATAAAAAGTTTTCCCAGTAGTTGAGGAAAATTCATGTCGTATCTCTTTCTTACTTTTCAACCGCATAGCTTCAATGATTGGGACAGAATTTGATTTTCTTATACATACAGCTTGCTGAGTTTGTGTTGATTCATGGGGTACTGATGTCTGCCTTGGATAAACAAAATTCGTAGGTTTACTAAGTGATTCTATGCTTTCAGAATTATTCCTGGAACGTGGCTTAAGCTTAGCTGTCTTATTGAAGCTTTCATCATCTGTAGAACTGATAGATATAATAGTTGTATTGGATTTGCTTCTATTAGCATCAGCAGATGATGAGGACACATTACGGGTGTCCATCAAGTTATCTTCTTCACTATCATCACTGCCTTTAAGGTTTCTGCAGTCTCTGACTTTTCCATCAGGGATATTTTCTTCAAACAATTTTCTTGACTTTGGAGAATCTATTTGAGTGGCAGCAAAATACAGGTCATTATCATCATCATCCTCTAGGTCATTCTGGCTGTCATCTCCTGTATCAGACAAATTAACAACAGGGTCAATCTGAGTGGCAGCAAAGTAACATTCATCATCATCACTGTCATCAATATCCTTGATGAATATGGAATCTGTCGGTTTCACAGATGTCATACTATTAATGCAATCCTTGTTTACATTACTTTCATTAATGTCTGATTCTGAACTATCTTTTTTGACACCAGAAGGTTCTGGAGTATCATCAGCACCAAATAACATTCTTGCAACAATTTGTTCTCGGCTAGAATTCTCTCGTTCCTGAGTCGTGGTGAAATATTTACTTCTCCTGCCTGTTGGTTTCACTTCATTATTTCTATCACCTGTCCTTAGAACAGGATCCATAGACAAGCTTTTGGCTTCAATTCTAGATTGTATTTGATTATCAATATGTGGTGAAGATTCTGCCATATTAGTAGTTTGCACAGTTTCATGATCATCAAATCTTTTAGGACTAGGTGGATCTTCTTGTGTAAGATTAAAACAAAGATCATCATCATTATCATCTTCTAAATCAATAAAGGTTCCAAGTTTTTGTTTTGCTGCTTCCTTGCCATCATAATCCTCACAAAGAGATGCCTTTTCTTCTAGAGTATCATCAGCACCAGCTAAAACTGAAATTCTTTCAACACTTTGTTCTGGGCTAGAATCCTCTTGTTCCAGAGTCGTGGTGAAATATTTACTTCTCCTGTCTGTTGGTTTCGCTTCATTATTTCTATCAGCTGTCCTTAGAACAGGATCTGTAGACAAGCTTTTGGCTTCAATTCTAGATTGTATTTGATTATCAATATGTGGTGAAGATTCTGCCATATTAGAAGTTTGCACAGTTTCATGATCATCAAATCTGTTAGGACTAGATGGATCTTCTTGTGTAAGATTAAAACAAAGATCATCATCATTATCATCTTCTAAATCAATATAGGTTCCAAGTTTTTGTTTTGCTGCTTCCCTGCCATCATAATCCTCATAAAGAGATGCCATTTCTTCAATATCTTCAGGAACATGGTCAGGTGAAAGCTGAAATATCCTACATGTAGCATTTGTTTCTTGGAAGTTATCATCATTATCGTTATCATAATTGTGGTCATCCCTGTCATGATCATCTGCAAATATATCCGGACTGTGACCTTCATGCTCTCTATCAATGTCTGACATTTGAGAAAACTCTGTGAATAAAGTATCATCATCAGAATCATACACCATAATAACCTCATCAACTTGTGTGAAACCGCCAAAATCTTCCCTCTCTTGTTTAATACCATTTTTATTCCTGCCATCTACCTCTTCGATCGGTTCTGTCTTGATTTCTTTGAGGGTCTGAGAAGGAGGAGACAATGGCACCACAGGGGAAGGAACTTGGTCAGGGGGTTCACTCTTGACTGTGTTCAGGTCCAACTTGAGTCTTTTTGTCAAATTCGGTTCTGTTGGTTCTTGTTTAACGCTTCTTGACACAACTGGTGTTGAGGATTCCAAGGGAACCAAATGTGATACTCTATTGGTATCTGTGCTTGTGGAACTTTTACTACCACATGGGTTTGATGGGGAGCTGATAGAATTAATGATATTATTTGTGCTAGAGGGTCTTTTGGAAACAGAGGATTGACTAGAGTTAAGAGGGGACACAGTTGATCCACCCACGCCATATGGCAGAGTATCTTCATGGAGGCCATATACATGAGTATCACTTTCCATGTCATATGGTTGAGTATCTACATCAGTATATGGATCAAGATTTGGACCATCTATACTCGTTCTTTCCTTTACTGAAACCGTTGATGAAATAGAAGCCTTCTCCATTGTTTTTCGGCTTTGGGAAAAAGTAGGAAATATCTCACTTTGATTTAATGGTACTTTCTGTTTAGCAAATGCATCAACCGGATCTTCGAGATACGGTTTTGTGGTCAAAATCTGAGTGCTATTTTGAGACAGTTTTTTCTTGGCTATAAAAGAACTCTCATTGGGTTTTGATTGTTCTTTCAGACAGCCATAGACAGGAAAATCCTCAGACTCAGCACTAGAAACACTAGATGATCTTGCTAAGTGATATCGTGATTTTCTACCATCACTTTGGTTCACTAGTTGGTCTGGTTCACTAGACAATGCATTTGGACCGCTTGGACATTTACTTTTCTGGAACAAATATTCTTTAGCCTTGTTTGACAGGCGATTTGCTTCAGCAGCCAGTACTGTTGTGTCATTGAAAACTTTACTGGCAGTGTTCTGTGGATCATCATCCATTGTCTGTGTATAGTCAGCTAAGAGAGTAGCATCGCAACACAGTACATCATCATCAGAATCGACAGACATATTATTGTCCTTGATGTAAGGCTCCTTTAACAAAGAGGGGGAGCTTGGATCTTCAGCTGGCAAAGTCACGTCACTGTCTTCATCCTCCTTACTTCTTAACATGGTGGGTGATTTGTAATTCTGCTTTGTTGGAGACACAGAGAGTTCAAGTTTGATCTTTTTAGCACTCCTTTGAGAATGTGCTTCTTCTGAACTACTGCCAAATTTTTCCATCACTGAATCAGTATTAAGTCTTTTTCTTGCACGCCTTGCAGCTGGAGTTTGCAATTTATTAAATGGAACATCAGAATCAGAACTGCTAGTATCTTCCAATGTATATTTACTTTGCCTTTTCACGGGATTTGGGCTATCAAATCCATCAATATCACTTGATGATGATTTAATGGGTATGTTACAAGGTTTCTTTGAAAGTTTACGTCCCTGATTCAATAATTTAGACTCTTGACTGGTTTCATCTAAAATTTCAAAAATATTTCTTCTTTCCTCAGAAAGGCTTCTCGCTAATTGAGGTTTGGGGGTTTTTCTGGTTTGAGGTCCAAATGGATCATTTGGTTGATGAACATCATTAGCAGTGGTCTCCTCAACTTGGTTTTCTGAATCGGAGGACTCTAAACGATTTGAAACATTTGTAGTTGGGAAGACACTATCTACTTGGCATTTCAATTTGGACTTAAACAATGACAACTTGCCATGCTTTGGTGTTGTACGGGTTTTTACCGTAAGGCTTGGCATTCTGTTGACATTATTGTTTGTTAAATTATCTGTAACATTGCTAGAGCTATTCTGGGGTGAAGAAGCTAATGTTTTTAAGTCAGAATCACTTGTGTTTGTTTCTGGTATTGCCTTTATTCTGCTTACACCCTTCATAGATTTCTGTTCCTTTTCATCAGGTACCCATTTACAATTCCTCTTGGACCATCGTTCCTTGCTCACATCAACAACATGACAGCTAGAGCTGGAACCGGTCTCGAGACCTTTACCTTGCTGATTATCACTGGGTGAAGAACTGGACACCTTATTTATGTCTTGTCGGGAGTAATCAATGCCAGGGACATTCCTTTTAATACTGATACTAGGTAAAGTTTTTAATTTCTTTCTACGCTTGACCGCTTTCTGACTTTTCCCACATGTAGATGAGGAGAGTTCATCCTCAGAAAAGGTGTCTTCTGAAATGAGAATAATACAATTTGAAAAAAAACAAATTGAACAACTTATATGCAGCAAGTAAATAAGGACAATTGATTATAGGACTTAATATAGAAGATACTCAATTATGTCGTTCCAACATAAAAAGTACAACCCTCCACTTCATTTTCAACACTGACCATACCAAATGAAATTATATGTAGGAGTACATAGAGCTAGAATACTAGTTTTATCTGATCGATGGGTTCCGCCAAGTGTGACCAAAACTATACACGGTCACCTCTGTCGCAGCTACTTTATATGTCATTAGGTAATGCACAGAACGAAATGCTAAAAATACCAGATCCAAATCATAACTCGGTCTGTTTAATATTTTATAATGACTTTTTTGTGCAGAACTATTTTGTAAAAATTCATGCAGAGTTTATATGGAGAGTATTATGAGATCTACAGAACTCTCCATCAGCTCTGAGAGCAACAGGAAGCTTCCTTAGCTCTGAGAGCAACAGGAAGCTCCCACAAACACACCAGAAACAGAATGGCTCCATGAAGCTCCTTAACTCTGAGAGCTACCGGACTCTCCCTTAGCTCTGAGAGCAACAGGACGCTCCCTTAGCTCTAAGAGCAACAGGAAGCTCCCACAAACACAACAAAAACAGATTGGCTCCATGAAGCTCCGTAACTCTGAGAGCTACCGGACTCTCCCTTAGCTCTGATAGCTACAGGATGCTCCCTTAGCTCTGAGAGCAACAGGAAGCTTCCAACAACCATTTGCTTTAATACTTTAAAAAAAGTAAGATCTCAACATACCTATTATTTCAATGTCCGAATCAGAAGAAGATAGCTCATAACGTTTCATGGTTTGGTGGTTTTTTCTTTGTCCAGTGGATGGCGTCTTACTTTCTGTGCTGTTGACCATACCATTCCTGACACTGTATTGCCATGGTATTTTTAATTTCTTTGACTTATGAGATGCTCCCTTGGAATGAGTGGGATCTTTCTTCAGTCTTGGATGGGGTTTAAGTGTAGTGAAATCATCATCAGACTCTGACAGTTCAATAATCTCCATGCTCTGAAAGGTCACAGAAGGTCTTTTTAAGTACCGTAATCATATAGCTAAAATAAATTTTCTTTATGTTTGAAATTTAAAAATTTTACATTATTACACTGATATCGCAGTTTTTTTATCTGAAAAGGCACACATTTAATTCTGATCTCACATCTTTTTCCTTTCTTAATGAATAATCAATTGATAAGAGGTTTAAGCCTGAGTCAAGGTCGTCAAAACCCTCGATGCCTGCAAAGAACACACCCAGCTATAATTAATAACACACTTGGAAAAGTTTCAGAGCGTCAAGATAATTTACAATAGTATCCCAAAACTGTATGCAGTATAGTTAAATACATCGGCAACTGATAACTTCAATGTTTTGAAGCTCTGGGTGAAACAAATCAGATTTGAAGAATTTGAACGAGTTACTCTGCCATTAAAAGAGAATAATAATACATTTGAAAGAAAAAATTGTCTTTTTCTGATGAATTTTTAGTATTTCTAGTGTTACGTTTTGTGTGTTACATGATGATGTATATTAGTAGTAGCAGCAGTATAGTATAGTTTTGGTAAAACTTGGCAACACACATCGATATGATGAAACAAGTTTTCAAACCATGTTTATTCCTATCTATCTGCATTTCTCTCGTGTAAATATCGGGTTTGGCTAACAAAGTATAGCATAAGCAATAGAAGCAAGACTAGTTTTCCAGTCTTTGAATGAAAAATCCACATTTCGATTCGTGTTATTCTGTGCTCAAGGGTGATGTGATAAAGTTACATTTGAAACTCACAACACAACAAATAATCTATTTATTAAAATTATTTTTTTTAAATTAAGCAAATCAAATGCAGTTGTTTGATGGGCCACAAAATCTTAATATACATGTAAGCCTATTGGTCCTACATGTAAACCCACATGGAATTTCAACATAAATATGTGCTGAGCATATCCAGGGGTTCATAGACGTCCAGTTTAACTACTCTAAATGGTAGTTAAGCTGGAGAATAAACTCAATTTGAGATGTCATTTTAATGCATCATTTTTAAAAAAAACTCAATTCAGACTCCATTTAGATTGTTTAAGTATGATAAAAATTAACAGTTGGGCGTTAAAAAATGAACACAATTCAATATGACACTTAAAAAACTGAATTGTGTTCAGAAAAAAATCAATATTTGGACATCTATGAACCCCTGATATCATGCTTTGAGGAGGAAATGATACCAAAAAAAAATAATAAACCGACAGCCCCATAAACAATGATACATATACTGGTAATGGTAAAATCGAACATACTGTAAATCACCTAAAATTTCGTCTATGAACAATGCTTACATTTTTGCTAGTTGTAACAATATTACAGCATGTAAACACACAAATTTATGTTTTCTGAGAAATCTTGATGCTTTCTAACTAGGAAATCAATCGTCTGACTCTCAGACCCAATTTCCAGGCCTTTAAAATAGCTTCCAAAGTAGCAATTTTATGGACGAATTTTTAGGTGATATAGGGTATCTACATATTATTAAAAATTTCGGAAATATAAATAAGAAACAATAATAACAAAAATACTGATAAAGAAGAGCTTAAAAGTGTTGAGTTTTACAAAGTGACTTAATATACAATATGAAGAATGGTAATAGTACCAGACATCGGCCTTCTGTGATGTTTGTAAAAGCTGAAGATTTCAGTTGATGAGCTCTTATTATTTTCAACATGGCTTGTCTTACAGCAAGGTATCCAAAAATATAGCAGTCACAACATGCTAAAAAAAATATGTTATTAACGCAGGTGCATTCGCCCCTCTGGGAAATTTTCTGCAATATTCGAAAAACTACCCATTTAAAATACATGGGAAGTTTTGTCCAAAGTGGAAAATTCTCTATCTTTTAGTCATAAAAGGTAATATTTCCACCAAACATGGGTCATCAAAATTTAGTTCGTATTGTAGACAAGATTTGTGAGTATGTAGTCAATTTTGGTAACGGTTCGTCATTAAGTCGTAATTTAACCTTTTCTTTGACTTACTTATGCGTTTTTATCAACTGGCTGTATATATAAGCAACTATTATGTCCCACACTTGACAGTAGCTATTAATCCCCTGCAGAGCAGTGTGATGTTAATCAATAAACACTTCAAATACACAATACAGGACTAGTTAAAAGTTAGTTGAGATTATTATCAATTATCATAGTTAAGCTGATTATAATACAGCATGTATCATTTCCAGGCCATTTTTTTCAAACTTTTGCGTAACCGTTACGGACACCAATTTGTGCGAACGGTCGTTCTTGTGAATAGGTTACGCTAAAAATACTTCCATGTTGCTTGTCTTTACAGACAGTCAGTTTTTAGTGTATAAATAATGCATGCCTATTTCTAACAATTTAATTCTACCATATGTTCAGCTAAAAAAAATTTATAACGGTAATTGCCAACTTGGGAACGGGACAATCTACAGCAAATCTCAACAACTTAAAGGGAAAGAAAACTGTTTTTTCGACCTAAACTTATTATTTTTTTCATATTTTCATAGGCAAACATCTGTATTGCACTTGCATTCGAGTAAGCATAGCCGTTAATAAGTTAATTTAACAGGCGGGACTGACGTCATTGTTCCAAAATATGGTTGGTCACCAGAGTGCCCGTTTGCTTATGGATGCATTGGAAGGCATCTACATGTATAACAACATGGTGTATACACAAGCTTGGTCTTCCAAGTGCAAAGTTAATCTGTTGTATACATATCTGGTTTTTAGTACCAGGCTGATATATGTACAAGCGGTTATTGCTGTTGTTGTTTCGCTTGAGGACGGAACCCTCATTTTCGACTTTATATGAAAGCATCCAACAGTGCAGGCAATAGGGGACAGCCACGACTAGATGATATAACTACCGTGTTTTCAAACAATGACGTCAGTTCCTCTTTTTAAAGTAACTAATTACCGGCTATGCTTATTCGATTCCAAGTGCAATACAGATGGTTGTCTTTGAAAATATGTAATAAAAAGTTGTCTTTCCATTTAAGGACAGTTCATTGGCACTCTATGCCTATATTTAGCTGCTGAATTGTACACCCTTTGTTGTGCTGAACTATTTTAAAGGTCAGACACCTTCATTGTCAATATAAAACAACATTGAGCCAACCAAACGCTTCATACACTTACACATTTTAAAAATATGCTGCAGTGTATATTTCTGACAAATAACTTTTGATTGACAGAAGGGATATGTATTACAAGTTGACCCTGGAAACAAGGTTTTTGTTTAAAAACTTTCCTTACTACATTATAAATTGGATGTTTGCCCTCTATGTGTATGTTATATAGTATGGTAATATAGCCAACATGATCAAAATACTAATCAGCTGAGGGCCCTCACAGACTGACTGTCTGGCTCTGAGATGCCGCGATGAGAACAGTCATTCCAGCGTGACTCTCGTGACATTCCCACTCATTTTTGCTCTTGTTTTCTTGTACTGATTCCAAATTATACAATACATTTCACTTTTAGTCTATTTGTCCTACAGACCTACATGGTTCATAACTTAGGAAAATATTTTTCTTGCTCACCAACAATTTCAGTTCTCAAAAAATGGAAAAGAAAGAGCGTGACTCCTGTGACAGATAAAACTGCAAAAATGCTGACAACGTTCACATGTTGTTCAAATCGTATCCTCGTAGTGAAAATTAGAAATTTTGCCATTCTCAATGGGCTTCGTGAATGTTTAAGGACTAGCAAATAAATGATATTGAAACAAAAATAACACCCAAAACAGCGTGACAGCAAAACATGACTCCCCTGACGAGTACCACAAAAATACAAATTCAATTCCCATCTAGTATTCATTTCATCATTTTATTCATAACAAACCCAAATAATACAAAATAGATCAACCAACACACATGGTCTTGTGTAAATGTGCACCAACATTCTTATTTAAGAAAAAATATAAATCAAACTCTAGAGAGAACAGGAACTATATCTGTGTATCAGGTATTTAAACTTATTATGGGACTCCTAAACTGCTGTGAATCATTACTGTGGTACTATTTCATGTACACAGTTTCAGTATTTGGCCTGCTGAGGGCTGTATTCCTTGCTTTATTAATATCGTCTTCTGGAAAGGAAAGCTGCCCTCTATTGTTTAACAGGTCCGGATTTGTCATTGTACAGAGGATAACTTGGATGGGCTGTCAAGACTCTGGTACACGTTGCCATATCGTCTTAGATATCTTAGACCAACATCTTTGTCATCAAGACGCATGACCTGGAAAAAACATTTTTCTTAGAAACATTTTGGTACTTGATATTTATAAATAAATAAATATCCAGTCCGCAAATAACACAACTATCAAAAACAGAACTTCAATACATTACACACATCAAATTTATCAAAGGTACTACTTTTGTTTCATTTTCGTTTTGTAAAATACTTCATATACATGTACACTTGTTCAAATAAAATATTTTGTGGTTGAATTGACCCAGTTGGATTTCATACCTGTGCTAAGTAGATATAAGTAACCTCTGGTTGCTTTCCGGGGATATGAACTGCTACAATCTGCCCAGGCTGGAGGATATGTTATGTGAAGGAGAACCTATATCATTACCAAATGATTGATGAATATCTTCCTCTTGTGAGTCGCTGTCACCACAGTGATCTGGCCTGTTTCCTTCAATTGTGTATCTCCTAGTCAGATATGTGGTTCCCACTGGCTGAATATAATGGAAATTTGAAATTTCCGTAATGGGTAATGCCTTAGCAAAGACATTATCAAGGTCGAGAGATGACGCACCGTCATTTACAGATTCAGCACTGACAAAAGATACCCTGACATTTGATTGTTGAACAGCATGGTGAAAATCAGTAGCTCTATTTATGATGCACTGCCTTGTTTTAACTTGATGTGTAGCAGATCGCTTAAGAGCCGCCCCAATTCCATCTACAGGCCCTTTACCATGACTAGTTGTACTAAAATTCCACACCAGTTTGACACCATGTCGTTGTGACAGAACCTGGAATGCAGCCATTACAAACTTGTTTTTGAATTGACCGGCAGGGCCATCGGTCCATATTCTGATTTCCTGAGCAGATTTGGGTTTTGATTGGAGGATTTCATCCAGGAAGATAATGCTGCTTGTCTTTTCATGTCGCATATAATCACTGACAACTTGAGAATAAACATTTCCCCTCAACATGTGACTGATGTAAACAGTGTGACTTGTGCTTGATTCCAATGGGCAGATTGTATCTCATCTTGTGCCATGCATGTATAGTTCTCTGCATAGTCCATCTGTAAGACCGCTATAACAGATCCAGGTTCAGAGGCCATGCCTTTGTCCGATTCATAGCTCTGCGCTTGTTTCCTTTTAATAATGCAATGCTTCAAAGACTTTGGCATGATGGAGCATATGTATATGTGAAGATCAGCCACAGTACCCTCCCTTTCTTGTTTGCTCATTCGTCCACTAATATCCTGCCAAACCATCCACTTCGCTCCTGAAAATCTAAGAGTTTCATCATCTGGTAAAGGGTACAAGGCTTCATATCCACACTCATCATGTTTGCATTCACTAAACCAGCAGTCATCTTCTTCCGCTGAAACCAAACAGGATTGATTGATTGATTGATTGTATGTTGGTATGGATGGGACTAGCTTGTGCATGGCATCTAAGCTCATAAACAAGTTTTCATGGTAGATGCATGTACATACATTGGATGGTGTTTCAGAACTCAGGAGCACATTCACAGGTCTAAGTTCTGGGCCCCTATTCCCGCCTTTCATTTGATCTTAAAAAAGTTTAATGTGAAATTATTAAGTTGACATTTTATAAATTTAACTTATATTCTTTCATTTAGGATCATACAAAGTTAAGCAAAATGGTGTTTAGGTATTTAAAATGAAGTTTGAAAATTGACTAAGTTTTTCTTAACTTTAAGAATACTAAAGTAGCTTTATGAATACAGGCCCAGCAAACTTGCATAAATGCATTTTCTTCCATAAATACTGCATGTGTCTCTTTAATACTCATTACTAGGTGACGTTTCTGCAGTTTTTGTTTTCCATTTTCGTCCCTCACAGTCACTACATCACGCTTACCAGGGGCCATACGACTGATGTCATCAAGCTGATAAAACACCTTTACATTTGTAACTGTTTCCTTTGCTAAACGATCTATTCTTGGATTCCTTGGCATCTGCATGCTTCCTGTCGTCTGCACCCCAAAATCAACTACCAGGCTACGAATAAAAGCTTTCCTTTTTCTTGAACTTTTTGGTAGCACGCTTTTAGCTAGGTTAGCTGCAGCTCTTGAAAATGAGCTTTTTGCAGAGTAGGGTCTGGGATTGTCTTCAGAAATGGGAGTTGTTAGTACTTTGTTTTCTCTGTGTTTCCACTGTCTAGCCCTGTTAGCCAGCCTTTTTAATCCCAGTTGTTGCACTCTCTCCTTCTGTGTTAATGTTGAAAATTCTGTCCTCTTCTTTGCTCTATGCTTATTTCTATACAGTGTGCATTTTTCCTGGTATACCGCAAACTTTACAGGACTAGATTTTAACTTTTCTCTGTCTTTCTGCAGCTGTCAGTGGCATTTTGGATCAACTGTATAAAAGAATATATGTATTCTATAACAGGTTACCGTGTATAGATAACTAAATCACCCTTTTATTATTTTGCCCAAATTACAAAAGCTTTAAAGTGTGACTCCCGTGACAATTAAATCGGGACTCCCGTGACAGCCTTTCCAGGTCAATTATTATTCTCTGATTTTAGTCAGTGTTTAGTTAGAAGCCTTACAATTAAAAACGATTTGTCTTGTATTTAAATAGTTCTTTGTATAGAAGAAAAGTGTACTCACTTTTCTGACTCCCGTGACATCAGCATGAGGTAGATTACATATTTAAGCCCTGCTTATGTCACACTGCGATGCGATAGAACTGACGGCAACTGACCACAACTGAGCACTTATGTCACAAAACAACTCGCACGTCAGAGACTAGACGCAACTCACTGGAACTAGTTGGTAACAGTCGTACGAGCGCATATGTCACTTGCGATTACTTGGAACTACTTGCGATCAGTTGCAACTGGACGTAGAAAGTAGAACATGCGCGACTATCTGGAACTGGACGGCAACTAGTTGCCGATAGACGCAGCAGAGATGCAGATGCGCTTATGTCACATTCAAAGCTACGACTGATTAGTTGCCGTCGATCGTTAACTGGTCCACTGGAACTGATCAGAACTAGTTCTCACTCCAGGTAACTGCGACATAAGCTAGGCTTTACATTACAAGAAATGGTGTCAACTGGCAGTTCATGAGAACTCTGCTGCAACAATGTTGCCATTTGGCAATGCACAGCTAAATATTTCAGTCACACATGACAAAACTTTCCATGGAATTTTCCACTCAGAAGAAACTCTTGCTTTTGTGCACTGATTAACATCAAAATTTGAAGTCACTTTATGTTTCTCCAATATGAACATTAGAGTAAATAATGATATAACAGATTTGATTATTTAATCTCCATATACCAATGATTACAAAAAAATATATTTTATGTCATTGGCATATGGAATGGCTGTTTTCAAAATGATCTTTAACAGAATGACAAAGAAGTGAAAAAGGTTAAATCATGGGGGATAGGCCTACATAATGTTTTAGACATTTCTTACAGATGAAAGCCCGTGGTTTATTGGTAAACATGTCGGCCTACTCACCATACTTGAATGTAGGCCTACCGCTCACGGGTTCGAGTCCGTCTGTTGATTATCAGGAATATAAGTGAATCACTCGATTTGGCGCGGGCAATATTGGGGGCGACTTTTCCAAGGTTTCCTTAGAATCACAGTTCAAAATGTCAACCATTTGAACAAATGTACGTTTTTGGTTTCTTAGCCAAGAAAGAAGGCGTTTTGGTTTTGTAATGCCAAGCTTGCATCTAGTCTTCATACATTTTGAAGACCTGCCTGTAATATGGCGATTGAAGTGTTTATACGTACGCATATATAAATATAGGAGCCGATTCTAGACCTAAGCTTAAATTATAACTGTTCATTTGTCGGAGGGTTTCAGATTTAGTTTATAACTAGAGGTTTATTTGAAACACTAAACCTCGTCCCTAGTTTCTACTGATCAGGCGTGTCTGCGTGACGGCAAATGGTAGGCTCGCTGCAGGTTTCGGCACCAGGTGTAATTGAATGCCATTTGTACCAACAATCTCCTCCAACCACATCACCGACGGATCTTGTATGTATTGACGAGCCATATTGAATAAATTAGTTAACGCCAGAGCGAGGCAGCTGAA
>JAQQZZ010091764.1:0-17627 GCA_030265115.1 Mopalia vespertina
ATCAATAATATACAGTTGCCACATCTAATCGTACCAAGTATGTATCAATAATATACAGTTGCCACATCTAATCGTACTAACTTGGTATCAATAATATACAGTTGCCTCATCTAATCGTACCAACTATGTATCAATAATATACAGTTGCCACATCTAATCGTACCAAGTATGTATCAATAATATACAGTTGCCACATCTAATCGTACCAACTATGTATCAATAATATATAGTCACCACATCTAATCGCACCAACTATGTATCATCAATATAAAGTTGCCACATCTAATCGTACTAACTATGTATCAATAATATAGCAATTCTCACGGAATCGATTCCCGGTGGATCGAGAACATAAATATATTTTAATTGAAAGGGAACATCTGTTGCCTTTTTGGTCTGTTGTGGTCATTTGTGGTATTGAATAAAGGTAATTGTGTAAAATATTTTTATTTAAAAGTTCTGTTTCAATTAATCGAATTCACGCTATTGAAGATCTTCCCGCTAGGAGCGTTAGTGTCTAAAATCGAAGTTGTAGCGTAGTCGTATGGGAATTGCTCCTCCCACACGTTATAGTGTTTCTGACCAGTCAAATAAGTTATATTTTTCACCTTAATAAATCGATTTTCATTGATTTAGTATATATAAAAAACAAAAAGATTTCAACACGTTTTGTCAGATGAAAATAAGGTTTTATAAATACTTGTGGACGTTTAAATCGTCCCAACACTATTTCCAGCTGAAAGGTTAATATTAACGACTGTTAATCCATATCAATCTATGAAGAGTGTGAGAGAAGTTCATCTCAGCTGTGACACTGTTTGGAGTGTCAAGTTTCGGCCATTGTAATCATTGTGTTATTTATCTCTTTCAGGCGAGAATATCAATATTTTTGCCTGCAACATCGAATGTAAATATAATATATTTTAGTACTTAAAAGTACAAATTGATAACACTCAAATGTCCAGTTTTGATAACTTTGGGGAGAATCCATGCACCTGTCATGCGGTGGCTTTACATGTTACATTTAAGCTCATTGTAAATAATACCTTCCTATTGCATAATATTGTTTAATAACTGTTTAATTGTTACATATATCAATCAATATTATTAATAATTTATATTCTGTTTTTACAAATGTATAACATTTATGACAACCCTTTTCTGGAGCATCATTATTTGTATATTTAATTAATTCTACCAATCAAACCAAAAGCACTGATTTTGTGCAATCATTTGTATTACACAGCCTTTGATCAAGAGAATGGAAATATCATTATTTCGTTTTTGTTGATTCACATAAATACTGTTTAATTTGTAATGTAACAAAATGATTTATTTTGGTTGGAATTGCATGTTATTCAAGAACACAGTTATTTGTTAAAGTTTAATACCTCTGGTACTAAATGAAAGAGTCAATGTTTTTTTTATTTTTAAATATTGTTAATGGTTAATTAAATTTATAGAAATAAGAGCGAACAGAAGACTCACGGAAAGACAATGTAAATTTAATCATTTATATCTGACAAGAATTTATTTGGAAAAGTTCCCATCATTTAGGTTATCTAAAAATTAAGTTGGAAATAGGACCTGATAAAAGTTGGAACATGCAGACAGTTTTATGTCAGATATAATTGTATCAATTACAATTCCGATTCAAAAGTTTGTGAGATAATATTGCGACAAAGGACACCATTTTATAAACTTTTTGTTACGCTTTGTGAACCTGTTTATTTGTATACCTCACCAGTAATACGAAGAGAAGGAACTCTTCTTGTTACAAATGCGAGTCACAACAGCATACCGATTTGATTGTCAACGAGAGCAGCTGTATGGAACTGGGTGGGGGACTTCAGAATGGAATAGAATATACTTTATTTTAAAACGGTTTTAAAACGATTAACACTAGCTCACCTAGGAGCTATTCTTGCCGAAATTTTTTTTATCTTCGTGTCTATGGCATTTATAAAGTACAATGTGTGAACATAAAAGTAAAATAAATATTATATTAAATTATTATAATTTTCCTCAATGAATGTTGGTATAAATCTCATTTGTAGTAGTATAGATGGCCGTGTCACAAATGTCGCGCGTTCAATCCCCTGTGGAAACAAATCGTTTTCTCTGCATTGATAAATGCATTAAGTTGGTCACAGTTGTTCAAGGTGTGAGTGGTCAATTCGACCGAAAATAATTTGCACGGAATTTGCTGGTAGATGGGTTATATGGATAATCTATATAAATACGCCCCAAACACACGACCTGGCTTCTTGCGAACCGCGTGGAAACTTGTTGAAACAATCCAGCAAACGTCATGAAGTGCCTCGTTCTTGTCTACACTGGCGACAAACCATCGGCAGGAACTAATGCCAACGTCAAAATTAAGCTTCACGATGACAAACAAAATGAAAGCGAATGTTGTTCGCTGAATTTAGCAATCAGAAATGATTTTGAAAGAGGTGAAGTCAATGGTTTCCATTTAAATATACCAACTGGACCTAAATTTGGTCAGTTGAAGAAAATAGAAATATGGAGAGATACTTCAGGGGTCTCGTCGAGATGGTATATAGATAGAATATCAGTAGATATTGGCAGAGATAGATTTGATTTTCCTGTTTTCCGATGGATCAAACCTCATCACCATTACTTGATACAGCATCTAGACACGTCACTTCCACAGTTTGATGAACACAAACAACAACGCCAGGTGGAACTGGATGAAAAACGTCAGCAGTATAAACTTCGAATACATTTTCCTGGTCTACCTGCACAGGTAATATATTTATAATTCCGAACTATAGTTGCGGGTGCACAGGTACGTGTAGCCATGCACGGAATTATTATCGCATGAGATGTTACTCTTAAAGTTAAGCAAATATAAAAGTTATAGAAATGACACAAAGTAATTAAGTTTTACTCAATTATTGGCAGAAGTAATTATTTTTTAATAACGAAATGCCAGATTTGTAACATGTATCATGGGCCTATACCCATATGTACTTATAACAACTGCACGGCGCAGATACTACTGAAAATCAAAGTTACCAAAGTAATTCAGCCAAGATTTGCAGTCTTATTATTCGATAGGGAATTGTTTCATAAATTCGCAGTTGTTATGAGGTGTTTTCGAATGTATAGTTCGCTATGTCTGTGCCTACCTACGGAAGACCAATTGAAGGTAAGAGACAATGAAAATATAAGGCTTATATAAAGTAACTTACATATATAGTATACAATGGATTAGCCTGTAAACCTGCCTAATAGTGGAGTCCAAATCCATTGACTTCATTAACCGGTCTGTTATAACAATCTGCAACTTCTTTGAAGTTCACAGCAATAAATCCTCAGATGCACAGTTCCAAGGCATAAAACACGGAATTGTTCCTATTATATAAGGATAATCACCAACATCCTCGAATGGACGGGTCTGTAGTATGAAGATCCGGTATCAATGTCCTTAAAGAAGTGTCCAGGCTAGGCTCAGAATTCAATGGAATATAACACAGTCCAAATGCTATTAAGATATAGCCAAAATTGATCAGTATACTGTACGTATCTTAATAGACCGAGTTGTTACAGACTTGTGACTGACACAGACTCGTTGATCTATCTCAATTATTTAGGGACGTGTAGAAGTTTCCAGACATAAATGTAGAATGACATCACACAGCACACTCTGGAAACCCTAGATTTAAGCAGTCAAAAGATTCCCAAACAATTTTCTCAAAACCAGAGAAACTACCAGAACATTCTGAATTAATATTCATGTAGATAAGGTGATTAACCGCTGATAATTACAAGAGCTACCAGAATGTTCAATATTGTTCTAGCATTGAAACAAAGTTTGATTTGCAGCACATTGTCCTACATTTAAATATGAAAACACAGCATTGATTGTACCAGTAAAGAAACATATATATATAACACTTTCCCTTCAAAAAAAGAAAGCTGACAAACGAAACATGGTGAGTAGCCTATTACTAGCTTTCTTAGACATAGCTCTAGTAACTACACACACAGGAAACAAATCTGGTGCCTCATTCTCAATTGGATCCGGAGACTGGTCTAAACAAGTTTGGTTTATCAGTAACAAGTGGATTAATAATAACCTTATCCCCAGCAAGATCATTACCTAAAAGTAAATGAACTCAAAAGGTAAAGATTTCTAATACCTAGCCGTACAGGTCCAGACAAATAAACACCATGGAGTGGTACAGTGACATAATCACTAGAATCTACACCCTCAATAAGTTAATTAAAACCAGAAAACGAACTATCTGAAAATGTATCAGCCTGTACAAGAGACTGAGAGGCAGCAGTATCTCTCTTAATAGAGTTGCATTAGACCAAACACTTTAAAGTACCCATAAACCACTTTGTATCGATGGCTCAAATAACTCCATAATCTAAATTGTTTGGTTACACAGAGGGGAATGAACTTTAAGACCACTTTCCTGTTCCTGACCTAGCTGAATAACTGACAAAGGCTTGATACATTGTATAGGTGTAATATATAAACCTGTAGGCTTAGAATATTTCTGTTCTTGCCGTTTCCTTTTCAAACTCCAACATTCAGATAAAACATGCCCAGGCTTCTTGCAGTAAATACAAAATACTTTATTAGTGTTTTAGCTTGTCAGTGTTTGTGTTTGTCTGACTGTTTGATTTATAGTCAGAAGGGGTTTGTTGGTATTTTGATTTTGATTAGTAGTCTTTGCAGGTTAATAATTTCCTTTGTTAGCTGACTGCTGATTATTTCTAAATGTAAAAGACTGGCTTGGTTCGTTTAATGAAACTTCGTGTGACAATGATACCGACATAATAAAAGTCGAGATCACGACATAAACCAAAATCGTGATCAGGACTAAAAAGACATGATCTTGAATTTCTTTATCGTTTTTGTTCCAGTTACCTGGCACCAATAGGCTTCCGTACCTTTAAGCTACAACTTGTAAGTGGTTCACATCTATGCTTTGTGAGCAAGAAATTGTTCCGTAACAGTTAAAATGCAATACAATTAAATAAACCTGTAAAATTGAAAATCAAAAATGTCTACATTGATAATATCTCCTCAATTTAGGCTTCTGAGCTGCCAGCAGATGAGAACTTTTCGTTTAACTACAAGGTGAGGAATTTACAAGACACACTTCACCCAATGTCTGACATGTGCAGGGCAGCCAACCTTTTACATTACCTTGAATTAGGGCTGATTCAACATATCCATCAGTTCTCGACTAGAATTCATTTAACGATTTGTTATATATGTATTTTTTTATTCCAATCAACAATTATTTATTCTTCATAATTGGAATAAGCTGCTTTTGTAAATGCCCAGGCAATGTTTTCCCCTAATTCACTTGGTGTGCACCAGTTTTTAATATTCACAACAAATACATTTTAATACAGGAATGTATAAATAACGAATAGTCTTAACTTTACGTTATGTCTGTATCGACTTTGTACACGAATGACGCAGTGTTCATTCAATCTGTACTGTGAAACAGACGTTGTGTTGGTGAGCCACGGAACGGGACTGTTGCAATTCTGCAAGAATCCTCTGTACGAACTCATCAGTTTAACTTGCACTTACAATGTATGTTCAATGCTTCAATGTTCAATGTCTTTTAACATTTCTACTGATTAAGTATACAGGTCAGTAGTACTTCAATTCAATGCTAATACATTAATTATGGCCTTCCTTACGATACAGTGGGGAGTTGCTAAACGGACTATACTTGGTGACTTAACGGGTGTCTTCCTCAAACTGTTTTCTCCGAAATGGAGGAATCTCGATTCGTTGAAGAACATCTATGTGACAAATAATTTTGAAGAACCTAAGGTATGGTTATACAGGTAGAGTAAAGCCCACGTAACACCAAGCCTACTAAGTTCGACACGACACAACTGGGACAGTACCTAATGCAGACGCGTTGCAGTAATATGACGTTGAATCCAGCTGGGTATTCTTGCGTTCAGCTTTGGACCATCGTATTGGTTGGGTAATGTAACAACGTGGACGACGATAATCTGCTCCGTTCGACATAAAATCCAACCATTCCATTCCGACGAACCACAGCTGGATGTCTGGGATTGCGCCGCGTCAGACGTAGAAAGCTTGGTGTAACGATGCGTAAATGAAGCTATGCTGGAGATTTACAATTACCATTAGATAGAAACGAGTTTTTGGTTATTGATGGTTTAAGAAAAGAAAAAAGATGCTTCCCAAAAATCAGTGTAAAAAATCTACAAAGTATTAAAACTGTGATTATATCCATGGTTACGACATGCAGAATTTATCTTTCTGACCAGAGATGTTCACAGTAATAAGCTATATAGTCTCAGAACCAGCATCAAAGAACCTTTACCAGTTCATAAATAAATAAATAAATAAACTAGTATGGCCAATCCAAAATTCTCCGACGTTTAAAGGCCGCTGCTGTATAAAACCCTTTTATGCTGTTTTATCAAATATACTATCTGTTTACAGTGCATGGAATTTTGGCAAGAAGACAGTCATTTTGGAAACCAACGAGTTGCATCATTGAACCCTGTTATGATTCAGCTGTGTACGGAAATCCCAAACAGGTGGGTTAACAAAACGCATCAACTAAACACATTGATTGCGGAAATCCTAAACAGGTGGGTTAACAAAACGCATGAACTAAACACATTGATTGCGGAAATCCCAAACAGGTGGATTAACAAAACGCATTAACTAAACACATTGATTGCTAAATGTTGTGTGCATGTTCTGTATGTATGACTTCTACCCAGTTGTTTGGCCATTCTGTAACAAATTAATACCATAAGTAGTGTCATTACATTTTATACAAATATATATAGATGCATTTATTGCGAAATAGAGGATACATCTAAAACACAAAATTGTCTTAAATTTAACTGTGCGATTTTTATGAGTTTTGAACGACATCCTGTCTGGTTTGTCTTACCGTTATTTATTGTTTATTACATCTACGAATAAAATAATGCTGGGCATGATAAATGTGGCAAGCACTTTTGTCTAAATGTACTTTGTGCGAATTATACGGAAAGTTATCCCTACCTACTTGTGAAACCAATAGATAAATATGGCTCTAATGGAACCAGTTAAGGTTCTTCAGTCATGGCTCTTGTGGAACCCTTTATAGTTCTGTATGGAACCTCAAAGCAGCTGTTCCAAATATTTCTCGCTTTTTGTTTATATACACCGCTTTTGTCGTAATGGTTCGATATAGAACCATTTTCTTTTCAAAGAACCATCATTCTAAGAGTGTACGAAGAAATGAAAATCATGCTACCTGCATGGTTTTGTTTTATTTGTTATAATGGTAACCGCCTATGAGTCAAACATCTTTTTATATGCTTATAATCATTATTTAAATGCTTACGTTTGTTTCGTAATGTTCAAGTATTCTCCAATACATGGGTGTACTGTATATTGGGATATTGACATACTTTATTGACCCAACCATAAAGGCGATCTAATGTAAATTAGGACACTGTTCGTCATCTCATCGAACTTTTTAAATGTGTGGTTTACATAATTTTGTTTCCATTAGGTTTGGAGTGACAGATTGCATGGTAGGGCCATTCCTGGAGGGCCTCACTTTGGAAGAAGCTATTAGAAAGAAACGTCTCTTTATCGTTGATCTTCAAATTTTAGAAGATGTACCGAGTTCCAGTCAGAACTACATTGTAAGTTTATAACATTTCACCTTGGTGCTTCTATCGGTGAGAAGGACGCGTCAAATTTTAATGTTCCTGCTATAAGTAAAGAATAAATGAGAAACATTTGTCCAAAAATGCTGAATATTACATATATAAATAGAGAATATACTGGCTGGCCTACACCAGAGCTAATGAAGTCTACAAATTCAATTGTGCTGAAAATGGCCCAGTGGTTTTGGCAAGAGGCGGTAAACAAGGAGGTTGTATCGAATCGGAACCAGTAAAAGAGCCTGTTGCTCGAAGTCCTGTAATCCGTATAACATTACATCACCCATGCTGAAGACCTATTTATAATCCGCTATTGGCCATTTAATTAAACGTAGACTATAACTGGAGACGTAGCCCAAGTTAGAAAGTCACTGGGTATTGCACATTTTTTGGTAAACTAATAATCCAAGCTTTACCTTGATGAATAATAGTGATATTACAAGAACATGGTGTCTATCTAGCAGAGTACCGCAGTGAAAATAGGAGAAACAGAGTGAACTCATTAAGATTGATATAATCAAAACAAACCTTGTTGTTTGCAAGTATGGGGTATAATTTATTGTCCTTTTTTGTTCTTCAAAGTTTTAAGGCCACTGTGAAATATAAAAAATACAATTTTTATAATGACCAACATGTTTATTAACAGCTGTGGATATGCACAGAAAAGTCCATCCTTTAGATTTGACCCGTGCCTCTGTTAACCATCAAGTTGTATATTTCATTCGTCAACAAAACTGTGGATTTGTACGCCCAAGTTGATATTTAAAACGTTTGTATCCATCGATTCAATGGCTATAAAAGTACAATACCACACGTGGCTTCTTTCATAAAAGAAAAGGTCACCAAAATCGCGCGCTCATGCATAATTCTTTTCTCACGCTCTATGGCAGCTAGGTAGACACAAAATATTGATCACATAGATGACGATTTCGTCGACTTACTTATAGGTTACATCGCAAAGATCACAATTTCTTCGTCTTACACATGAGTTTCATCAAACAGGTCACGTTTTCTTCGTCTTACACATGAGTTTCATCAAACCGGTCACGATTTCTTCGTCTTACACATGAGTTTCATCAAACAGGTCACGATTTCTTCGTCTTTCACATGAGTTTCAACAAACAGGTCACGATTTCTTCGTCTTACACATGGGTTTCATCAAACAGGTCACGATTTCTTCGTCTTACACATGGTCACATTTTCTTCTAGGAGGATTGCTTTTCAGATCTCCCACAAATGTTAAACGTATGTTGAGAAGTCTTGCACATGTGCAGTTGGTATTTATGTTATACAGGCCGATTTGAAACGCAATTAATAAGTGGATATTTCTCCTTTAAACTTTTGATAAACAACGATGACTGTATGTGTAGAATTTAAAGATTGAATTCAATTGTTTTGCTTTAATAATAATAATATTAGAGCTTTAATTATAGAAGGTATACAAAAACCTTAATCAACTGAGAGTTGATCCTCCCTAAGGTCCTCCATTTACACACTTAATCACTCACTCAAATATACAAGTCTACTAAATCAAACAATATGCACACACATAGAGAACATGGGAATATGAAATTAGTGAAATTACAGTGATTGAGCTTCCTGTTTCCCTGCTGGGCTCGGGGCTATGGGACAACATTAATCTTATCTATTAATGTCTTTGTATTCCGTCGTGTGATTGGTCTGCCTTGTCTTTGTTTATCGCCAGTGTTGTGTCCTTAACCAATTGGGCTGGCACGCCGTCATATGCGTGAAACAACCTTAAGTACTTCCTTAAACCCCCCAATCTGTTTTCCTACATTTTCTTAAAATGCATGTAAATAGTAAGATATATAATTATATTTGTCGTTGTTGGAATTGTATAACGCGCACCATAAATGATCAGTTTCTTTAATATTATAGCTCTGTGCTCCGCTGGCTTTATTTTTCGAGAACTGTGAGAAACAGCTGATGCCTGTGGCCATTCAGCTGTACCAGAAAAAAGGACCAACCAATCCCGTGAGTATAATCAGTTTGTTGGTGCACGACCTTTTTTCACCTCCCATCCACAAAGATCCATAGCTTCGTTCGACAATGAATCGGTGTCGCTTCTACAATTAACTTGGCAACGATCACAGTCCTCAAGCAGCGGACCAATATCCCAAGTTAACTTGGGAAAATTTACCAAGGATGATTTTGATCAAAGACACAGTTAGACTTTTTCTCTTTTTATTCAGGATGCCGCATGAATTTACAAAACTACTCAATAGAACTCGGGGAGAGAGGGCGGCGTAATTTTTCACTTGCGTTTACCCAACGGCAGTATAGAGTGAACAGTTGGGTTATGCTCTACTATTTCATAATAAGGAAGGGTTGTGCGTAACCAAGTATAGCGGAGCGGGTTTGGAGCTCTGATGGGCCGCACCGTAGTACACAATAAGTAAGGGCTGTGCGTTATTTAGTATAGTGGAGCAAGTGGTTAGCACCATAGTACATGATACGCAAGGGTTGTGCGTTATGTATCGTATAGCGGCGTGTATAACCTTAGTACATAATAAGTAAGGGTCTTTCTAAATTATGTACTAAGGCGTGGGGGGAGTATGGAGAATGTGGAGAAATAGTGAATATTCCTTGCGATATCATCAAGTCACGTGACATGACAGGTTAGGAGTTGACTCCGTTGAATGGAGAAAGTTGACGCAAGTTTTATAAACTAGTACTGAGAATATGTGACGCGAGTCAGCAGTTCAAAAAAATTTAATGGGTTGAATCAATTCTATGCATGACGATTACAGACAGCGTCAATGACCGCGACAGATATAAAGTCATGTTATGCATGTTATGATTTTGACGTTGAAAAAATGAGCCACTACGGTAATATTTCATGTGGAAGCGACTCCTGTCTTCATAAAGTGGAAATCACATCAAGAACAGTGTGAATTATCTCCCTTGGCTATACATAACCAACATGGCTGACCCACCTCACATCATATGGGAACTACCATAAGTGGACAGCAGTGCAGCCATTCTACGCTCGGCAGATGTGTTTTTAAACGTATTCTAGGTGTTGTAAACCGCCACCTATGCTTATGCGTGGGCTGCGACGCAGTCGCTTATGTTGGCAATGGAACTGTATGTTTCACAACCACTAGTCACCACACTTCCCTGGGTCGGTCGCATCGCCCACAAATCAAACAGCATACTTTAGATGATTCGCGCGGGACTGACGATCGTTCGTGTCGACCGACCTTTTGTAGCCCGTGGACGGCATGCTGGTTGACGTTGTTAATCTGGTGGCGTTGTTGGCTCCCCTGGAGGGAGTGGGAGATCCCCTGGACAGACCATTGTTCAACGCCTGTCAAGCGACAGCCATAATATGTTCCCCAGACCATGACCATACTGGAGACTCACTAAGCAACATTCCCATATCACCCGGATAGCCTGTGGGAGTTGGGTCGTGTAATGGCTGACCGTATTGTTGGGAAACACCCCCATGAAACTGTTGCTGGGCAGGGTCTCGTTAAACAGCTCGTCGCCACACAAAGGCACACGCGACTGAAGGGTGAGCGTAGGAGGTGGTCTTTTAATAGGGATTCCAATTGATGGGTCTTCGCCGCCGACGCCGCGCAATGGGACGGGCTGGTAGTAAAACTGATGATGATGATGATGTGGTGGTGCTATAGGGGATCCAGCGACGACTGCGGTCGGGTGTTGAAAGGACGGGTGTTTTTTTTGGTCGGGTTGCCGGCGGCTGTCGTACTCCTTCGACTGCTTCTGTGGGTTGACGGGCGCTTTCTCACTGAGGCTCTCACTGAGGTTTGTTTTTGCGGTTGCGGCCGTGCGGGTATTTGGAAGCCGCTTCACACAATACCAACTGGGATACCGCCGCCGCTGGATCCCACTGGGGGTGAGTCGGCCCCGTGTGGTGAACCGCGGCCCCCGCTTCCGTGTCCGCTGCCTAGTGTTAAAGGGAAAGAGTCGTATTCCCACGAGAACGGGGCCTGGTGAGGTCGTTGAGTGAGGCGAGTGACGTGTGGGACACATCACAGTGGGACGCTGGAGTATCCAAGACCAAACTGGTGAAGGTGGGATGGTCGGGAGTCCACCACGTTCTATTGGAGATCCACTCTCTCGGGGCAGCCCGTGGCGTTTTTCATGAAGAGCGTCGTTGATGACATCAGCCATATGCGTCTCGGACATGACGCACCAGTCGAAGACCAATGCCTCGGTCTCGTTCCAACCGATGGGACTCGTTTTGATGCGTTGTAACAAAGCGTGAACATTTTTCACGGAGATGTACGGGGACACTGCTCAACACCTCATCTTCCACGTGTGGTCGTCTCGTGACTTTGACGTTGTTGGTTTTCTCAGTGACTTTGACCTTGCTGGCGAGGGTGCTGACGGCGACGTTAAAGATGAGGTTGTCAGTGTTGACAGGGCGTATGAAGGGCTTGCTGAGTGTATAGTGGAGGTATTGGTTGGGGTTTTCCAGCGGGAGTTGTTCAAGCTGGAAGAGTCTAGGGTGGTACCGTTCGGTGGGCCCATGGTGCAGTTTGAAGGTTGTGGCGCGATGGGTAGCTTCCCGTGAAGTTAATTGTGATAGGTCAAAAAGCGCTGCAATGTCTTATGTTGAATTTTCTCCGTATCCGACAGGTTCGATTATCTTGGTCCTGCCCATACTTCGCGTGCGGGGCGTGGGCGTGTGATAATCGTTGTAAGGTTTGGGTCTCGGCGTTGTAGACGATCCCAGATCATCATATCGGAAAAGGATCTGGTCATAGTGTTGACGTACATGTAGGCTGTGTAGATTGGCTTGGGGAGATCACGGGCTGGTTTGGTAAGTCAGCGTGTTTTTGTGGTACCTCCATTATATCTTCATTATAAGCGTTGGCGTGGTGCCTCCACGAAGGCGTCAGTGACGCCCCTGCTTGAACATCGTGAAGTTCCGGGGTAGGTGGCTTCTGCGGTTGAAGTTGCTCGTTTGGGGGTAGTAATGATCAGCTAACAGCGCATTGTCCCCGCCTCACTCCCTCTACAAGTACAAGAACTCGCCGTGTAGCAGGCTGCTCCAGCGCCTGGGTAAACCCATGGATCACTCGTCCATGATGTTTCAGATTGAAAGGCCTGTTAAAAGTGCCCCAACAACTACCGCAGTCGAAATACAATCGCCTGGCTTCTGGTCTTCTTAATTTGACTTAGCAAGTGTCGTCGATGAACATGGCCATCTACTTCGATCAGGTATTCAAATGAAATGAACACACCCTTAGCTTTCCAGCGGTCATGTATAGCAGTCGATCTCAGAACGAAGTCGCACGGCCTGGATCTGCTTCTACAAAGACACGTGATCTGGTTCTAATCAGCTTGAATCGGTTTATACCACTCCGACACACTAAGACACACTAAGGACACCGAGTACACTTTGCACTCCATGACCTCCAAACCACCCCATTACAGGAATAGCTACATCCCTTCCGTATTGTTTACATCCCTTGTTGTGATTTCCACTTTATGACGCCAGGAGTCGCTTGTACATTATTTTACATCTGTCGCGGTCATTAACACTGTTCATACCACTTAACTTTCATGCATAGAATTAATTCAACCTTTCAACACTTTTTAAACCTCCATACTAGTATATACGATTTGCGTTCTCTTTCTCTATTCAACGGAGTCAACTCCCAGAACCACTGCATTGACCTCAACCTGTGACGCCTCGTGGCTTTATAATATCACAAGCGATGCTCACTATTTCTCGCGAGATCATCGCACTCTCCCTACTCCTCCCGTACCTTAGTACATAATAAAAAACAACCCTAACTTATTATATACTAAGGTGCTACAAGCCGCTCCACTATACATTATAATACACGAACCAAAACCCGTTCCGCTATACTTGGAATATTCCGCTATACCCTTCAATATTATGTAATAGCAAATTATAACCCAACTGCTCACTCTAAGCTACTCCCAACGGAACGTATAATGCAAACCATTTCTTAAATAAAAATTAGTAGGTACTGAGCAATATTTTATTTATCTTGGATTATTTGTGCCAAACACACTTAAGCGAAAGCCGATCCGTACTTAACAATATTGATTTTCAAAATGATCAGTTAGAATTTATAGGAGCGAGTTGAATTTTTAAGTTTTAAAACAACATCCTCAGTTGGATTATAGACAATTCAATAAAAAAAAATGATGCACAATTGCGTCATCTTCAAAACATTCGTCAAACAAGCCAGAAATATTTTATTAAACTTATGTTTAATGCGTGTGTAGCTACTCAGATCTTGTTAGCAGTGGACAATGCATCACAAAGGCTATTAAATCCAGGACCATTCATTTAGAAAATGCATAACATATTTTATGTTTCAAGGATCCGTTGATGGAAATATACACCAACCGCACAAAATATACCTGATTCATGCGAAGTATCAGTGAGTGGGAATTTCACGATCACATGATCGTGAAATCAACAATTATCATGCCAATGATAATTCGCCGTCTGTAAAATCTGGTTGTATCCGGGGCCAAGAAATAGCGCTATACAATGACCACTGAATATTGGTAGAGAACTCATTTCTTACTTTTCAAAGACTTTGGCGGCCCCTGAACCTTGTCTTACTTGGTAGTAAGCCCCTATCCCCAATACACACACGTTGGAAATCTTTCCTCTGCCCCGGTATTGCCAGGCAGTTCGGTTCTGTTGCTGTCTTATCAGTGAAAACGGTTACATTTGTAGGTATTTCTGCCCTCCGATCCCCCGATGACTTGGTTACTGGCGAAGATGTGGTATAACAATGCCGATGCCAACTACCATCAGTCTGTCACACATCTAGGTAGGTGGAGTTTATATATATATATAAATATATAAGTAATATAGAAGGGGTATTTGGATTGGCATGTACACTTTGAGCCTGGGTCAAGCCACTATTTATGTAGTGCGATGTTCGGGGGGTGGGGTGGGTCGACAGCTATAAAAAGGTTGCTGCACATGGGTGTGTATGTATTAATTATCTGAATCAGGATTGCGACAAGTCATCACTATTCGAACGATTTTGACATTTATTGGAAGGATGCTGACAGTTATGTTCACTGATCAGCGGCTATTTATAAATACAAATCCTCTTGTTTTTTCCTCTGACAAAAGGAGATGGATTTTCCGAATTTGACTAGAACAGGGTCACTGCGAACGTAATCAGTTTATAGGCGATGCAATTTGAGACGTTTCAGACTGTAATTGTTTATGTCGTAAAGACAGCGGCCGTGTTACTGGCTGTCTGAAAATAATTTAAAAAATCCAAGAAGCGTTGATTTCCATTAGAATCGCTTTTTTAAAACGTTCTCTTGCTTAATCACCTTTAATCACGGTAAGACACGTAAGAGCTAGAAAAAACACGGGGGCCAATGTCGTTAACTTGTGATCACTTATGTTAAAGAGTATTCAGAGGAAATGAACGGTACACAGTTTTTCCTGACACAAATGCTCAGTAAAGCTAAACAAAAGCGAATATCTATGTTATAAATACATTGGATGTATATTTGGCTCCATTCCTTTAGCGCCCCAATAGGAAAAAAATCGAATGTAGATGGTTCATCCAGGCCCAGTGTGAGGGGTGGTAAGCCGGGACTGGAGAAAGCCCCATGTTTCAGGAAGGGGACCACTAATGACAAAGGACATTTGAAGGGGAGGGGGCAAGGTCATTTTTTCCACGGGGCCCAAAATTTCTCTTAGCGGCCCTGGGTACATCATCCGGGACGTCTAACGATCGTTACCAGTGTGACATGCATTTTTTTCATCATCCGGGACGTCAAACGATAGTTACCATTGTGACAAGTCCGCTGATAAGCATGGTTTGCTTCGTAATGTTAGTTTTTTCTTAAAACAGAATGTTTCACCTGCAACATGTTCATATCAGACACATGAAGGATCTCTAAGGATATCAAATTTATGAAACTCTGATAATAATTTCCATTTATTCCGATCCTCAAGCGAAGAATGAATGAAAGAGAGAGAAACGAGAAGCGCGAATTGGTACATACACATCGGGTCAGTGTAAAGTGTCCATCAGAGTGATCAGCCCCCGCGGAACAGAAAACAGTACTCGTTGAAGAGCAGTATTTATTCAAATGAAATACGATAGAAATGTATACAAAATTACTTTTAATTCGTGTCAATATCTAACAATTAGTTTTGATCCATAAAGAAAGCAATATAAAGACATTTGAAAACATCGAACCGTGTCGTGACGAGCATTGCATGAGCACACAATTTAGGACTGGATCGAAAGGCGGATGGAAAACGAGAGCAGTGGTAAATCTCCTGTCATAATTAAATGAGGATTCTATTATTTTAACACGTCGGCAGATGCCATTATTGTAACTGACTTGAGCGGTGATCGCCAAACTGAAGCTCAGCCATTGTTTTGAAACTGTTTAGACTGTGTAGACACCGTTGCAAGTTGTAAAATAAAATAGTCCTTGTTGAAGCACTTCATTTGATTGTATCAATCGTATCAATGAACAGAAAGTGACAAATCAGAGCGTGTGAAAGCTGTATCTCACACGTGGACATGAAACAAATATCGCACAGCTGTACTACACTGAAATTTTAATTTAAGTATTATTGGTGAAGGAAACAAACATCCCAATGAACTTTAAGATTATAGCGTTCAACCATTATTCATGTGTTAATCATCTATAAACATTTCCCTTTTTTAACAATTCTATAACGTAGAAAGCGTTCGGACACGAAGCGGACACAAAGTCTCATACGACTGTTTTGTCTGGAAGAAAAAGCTGTGTCATAGTTTACCTTGTAGAAATCACTATACTGATGCCATACCAATGTAAGGAACGACGATTGGACAATAACGATGTCTTAAGCTTAACAGCTGTGCAGGACAAACAAAATCGTTCCTTTTTAGGCACATTCTACCACCTACCAGTTTCGATTGACAAGCGATGAATACTGGTTCTAAACCGAGCTAGGGCAATGCACCGTAAGATATGGTTCCATAACAACTCTGTATTAATACAGAAAATTGCTGGAACTGATCGTGTAAAGTTTGTTCAACCGTCATTTTTAATACATTTATTTTTGCAAATGAATATATACATACTGGTTGTCCTAAATATCATTTAATCCCACAGAATACAATATTGACTTAATTTTACTGAACCAAGGAGACATAACTATTGTTCTGTGACAATAAAAAGTTGTAAATTATAGAACTTAAGTTGTATTACTTTTCAACTAGGATTCGAGTCCAAAACGCTTTCATATGATTAAATAGTTTGATATATAGTGGGCACGTATCACGGTACAACATGTAATTTGGGCTTGATTATCTTAGAGACAACGATTGCTTACAACAAAAAAAAAGATTCTATAACATTCAGGTTACAAATTCCCATACCTCGCACCCATAAATGATAATTGGTAATATAACTTTCTCAAATAGCCTTAATTTACAATTATTTGGCAAAGACAGGTTGTAGACTTTTTCTTTTCCTACCAAAGGGCCTTGTTTGCTTGATTTTTAAGTTTTCGAAATGGACAAATCTGCCATGTTGAAATTACTACTTGGAAAAAAGACATTTAGAATTTGCTAAACTAGGATCATATTAAATGAGCTTTTAAAACAAAGCTTATATGTTGACTTACTATAATGCTGTATTTTTTGTATTCAATAAAAAAATGAGAGTTGTCATATACTTTTAGTATGTAAATTCCCACTCGATATTCCGTCAAGCAAATCTGGTGTTTCCTTCAAGGTCTAGATTTGGCCATTCATTTGAAACAATTGAGACATTCTCCTTAAAGTAAGATCCAGACATACTAACGTTTGTCTCAAGAGGTCCATGAATGGATCTTGACGCCCACACTGTTAAGATAGTTTGAAGAGAAGGGTCTAAGAGGGGACAGATTCACGATT
>JAQQZZ010091775.1:0-17627 GCA_030265115.1 Mopalia vespertina
GCAATGTTAATCTGTTGTATACATATCAAAATAGCTCTTTGAGTAACACATATATGTTTAGCATGTTTTCAGCTTACCTGCGGTTTTAAGAACCAGAGTGATATGTACAAGCAGTTGTTTGTTGTTTTCGCTTGGGGACGGATCCCTCACTTTCGGCTTTATATGAAAGCATCCACCAGTGCAGTCAATAGGGGACAGCCACGACTAGATGATATGACTACTGTGTTTTGGAACAATGACGTCAGTTACGATTTTTAAATTAACTAATTAATGGCTATGCTTATTCAATTGCAAGTGCCATACAGATGGTTGTCTTTGAAAATATGCAATAAAAATTATAAGTTTAGGTTGAAAAACAGTTGCTATTCCCTTTAACTAAGTGCTAGAGGAATAACAATTTTTCAACATCTCAGAATGCTGTTAATTATATGGCTTCCTAATGCCCTGGTTCTGTCAAATTATGTTGACAAATATGTGTTAATCTTGTGATCATACTAACTTTTTATACAGCTTATTCTGACTAACACTAGACTTGGAATTATGAGGCAAATTAATAAGAACTTTTCAGTGTATAATAAAAGTATATTGAGTCTTGCAGCAATATATTTGTCATTAATAACCAAAAAATCTTACATTTTGTGAACAGAATACATGAAATCATGTAACAACTTATATCATAACCATGCTTTATTAATTAATGAAATTGTTTGTTTTACTTAGATTACTTAGTTTATTCATTAAACCACATTTTAAAAATATTTTTTTTATTTCAGTTAAACATCAAACTAGGAAGAGCCTTGAAACCTGGTGAATACAGAGTGAAAGTCTATCAGTTACTCGTCAATGAAACAGAGGTAATCTTTTATAACATGTGTATATATAGCTTAATAATGATGTTGTTGTACCTACACTCATCACCCTCTGGCTCAGGGCAGTGTGTTATAAGTATAGAAAGCACTAGGGGAACATTACTTTTTGACAAGAGCAAAACTCTTTTATGCCTAAAGGCCCTAAAGAGGTGCCACTGAAATAGGATTCAGATAACAGGAAGTACCAATCAAACTTAAAATTCAAACATTAAATTAAATTAATTAATTAATTAGTACTGACTAAAAAAAATAAAATCACGAAAAAATTATACTGCACTTTTATTTTCCTTGTTTCAGCCTAGTAAGTATTTGATTGATACAATATTTGCCAAAGGGATGACCGTGTTACAGTCCAAAGAGATGATACTGTGTGAGGTAAAGGAGCAGTGTGATCTAGATGTGCCACTCGACAGGTTAGTTACTTTCACTTCTGTTATTGCATGCTGTCTTTACTACATGCAGGAGACAGATGAATCTTCCGATAGAGCCAATTGTTTCACATTTTATGATTTCGTTGTAAAGGTAACAGTTTAAGTCCACCCTCCATCTACACCCCCTCCCTCCCCCTGCCTTCAAGACTTTCAGCATTTTAAGTTAAGTTACTTTATAAATCCACAAAACTTACCTATATGAAACCCCCGATAGATTCTCCTGATTGTCTTAGACCACTTCTGACACTTTACAAATTTGTCTCTCATCGTATATTTGCAACACTATGATTGAGTTTTTTCATTTATCTGCTATCTTTTTTTACCAATCTGATTTATTCATTGTAAATCAATCCAATGAATACACAATGTAGAAAAATGTTGTCACTGTGTCTGTTATATAGGTGTCGATTACGGAAGAAGACCTGGAAAAATCCAGGTACAATTTACTCTGATGATCAGCTTTATGAAGATGATATCCCAATCTATGCTAACTGGGAGATCTTCCTAGAAGTAATTCAAGGTAATCCAGCTTATTCATATATACCAAATGCTTGTATACTTATAACTAACTCCAGTATGTTGTCAAACTGTTGGAAACTTCAAATTTTAATTTTGTATTATTTAAATTGATCATAATCAGGAATGAAGGACAGTTTTTAATTTGAAATATAAATTAACATGTAAGACTTTAAAATTAGATTTTCACAAAACTCCTGTGTCTTTGCCATATTAATTTAGAAGTCTGGCAGTCCATACTTAACTGTATTGCCAATGCGAAGTTCTTGGGTTTGTCTGATGAACTTGATATCAAAGTAAAACAAGATTTAGAAGTGAAATAGCCTTGAGTAGTGTTGACCATAAAGTAAATGTAAACAATGGAGTGTGATCAGTTGTGCTTTGTTTGTTTTGTTTAGGTCCAGAGGAGATGTTATCCTCGAAACAGTTAGCTCTGTATGTTAAAAGATGGAGACCATCTAAACTACAATTAGATCCATTTCAAGAAGTTGTTCTCTCTCGACAGACTGTAGAGGAACTCAAAAATAAGGTGAAAACACTACAATGTTGTATACTTCTTTTATTGTTTATTGAATCCATGGAGATAAAATTAGAATTCAATTGTGTTAAGCTGGCACACCTTCATATGAGTGAAATAACCTTTAACAGTGTTAAACCTCAATTTAAGGAACAAACGATCACCCTCTCATTGCTTGTTGACAGTTTCATGGAAGAATAATTCATTAGGCTTGGACTATCCATCTGCATCCGAATAACATTAAGAGTGCCAAATAATCCCACAGTAAGCAATCTACTCACATGTATGATATTGTTGTTAAAGGTTTTTTTTTTTTTTTCACTAATTAGATTTCTGAAATCAGTGATATACCTGCAGAGAATATTGAGTTTGCCAAGGTAAGAATTCTTCATATTCATTTTCAACTTTATTGCTTAAATTTGGAGGCAACTGTATGTTATCCTGGTGCTATAAGAGCTAAGTGGAAGCAGAAAATCTATCTGCTGTGGTGTCCTAACTTTGTAAAGTTACCTTATACCTTGTCATTTTTGTTTGCCAGCAACGCAGAGTGCTATCATTCAGCCATTGGACTCACTATGAAATAACGTACATCATAAAACCCTAATCAAACAAACAAACAATTTGATTGGACATAACTATTAAATATCTTCATGGAATAAAATTTAGAAAAAACCTCTTGTTCTGCAAACAAGTTTATCATATCTGTTCAGGAGATTTATTAATCTCAGCATACTTTGTTTCACCATTTGATCTTTTTTTTGTGTGTATAAATTATGTGTTAACAACATATGCTATTTTAATTTACATTTATAATATATGTAACTGGGGATATAAATATTAAGCTTGTCAGAGATTCTCATAGAGAAAGACTCATCACCTTTACTTAGGTGAAAATTCGGGGTCTTTCTGTCGTAAGCCTTTGTAGCTCAGTCGGTCAGAGCACTGGCCCTGCTAGCCAGACCCGAGTTCAAATCCAGTGGAGGCAAGCAAAATGTTCTTTCTCTACAATAAATATATATATTAAGCTTCAAAAACAACAAAGCTCATTTTAGACACACTGTAAGGGGAAATGCAATAATAAATGTTAATATTTTGTGTTCTAATTATTTACTGATGATTTTCAGGGTCGTGGCACGTTTCCATGTGAAGTATCTGTGTTAGAAATCCACACTGATTTAGATTGGGATCCTCAGGCTACGACTTTACCTGTCTACCCTCTCTATATATCTGATGATGGCAGTGTTATATTCTACAGGTAATCTATGTGCCGAGAACATTATATTTTATTGTAAGAAAGAAAGAGTTACGGTAAATTCAGCTGAATCTGAAACCAACTTAGATTGAGATACAGAAACCTTAAATTGTGCGGACTATACAGATAAAAGTCCTCGCCACTCTTGTTTATCTGGTTGTGTACCAGAATGTTTAATCTAGACTTTCTTATAGATATGGGTCAACCTGGATTCCATCTGTTTGTGATGGCTTTGGATTGCCTCTTTTGATTATCTTGTCATCAAGGTGGTTTCTTTCACGCATTTTGCATACTTTTCTACAGATTAACCATTCAAATAGGTAATTACATTTTTTTTCATTGGACAGAGATAAAAGTGAAGAACTAGGAGAAATTTCTGAAGACAGAAAGAAAGAAATTCAACAGAAAGAAAATGTCAGGTAAGCATAAAGGATCTGACCTAATAAGGATAAGATGCATCCGGGGTGGTTTTTATGAGATTTCTTTCGTTTTTCAAACATATTTATACAAGGAACTGTGTGAAGTGGATGGCCCGTCGTCAGATAAGAGAAATGCCCTTACGACGTCAAACCCCAATCAATTAACAAAAAAATCAGATCTATGTATATTGATGTATTTTATGTATTGTATGCATCATAAAACGCTCAAAAAGACATTTATCAAATAAAAATTTAAAAAACACAATTGAATTAAGAAAAAAGTCGTAAGTAAGGATTTCAAGTCATGTTTGTGTCGATAACTTTTTCTTCTTTTGTGCTTTCTTAGGTTGGCTAAAGTAGGAACAAGAGTACCCTATTCTCCGAGGAAAGAGAGAGCATTAAAAATTTATACAGATGAACAACCAACAACAAATGTCAAATTTTCTATAGATTTAGACTGATATTTTTATGAGTGATATTTAATAAATGTGAAAACTGTTATTCATTGCCATATATGTGACTGAGAAATCTTCTGTGATGGAGGAGTGAAAAAGTGAACACGACTGATTAAGGTGACAAATTCCTGGAAAAGTTGAATTCGCTGTTCTGAATTCCAGGAATAAAACAGTGCAAACTAGTACTAATTGGAAGATGTTTTAATTTTTATGTATTCAAATTAAGAAGGATTAAATAGTGATTTTATGACCTGGGCGAAAAATGTTTGTATATAATGTATCTGCAATGTTAAGACATGAAACCTAGTACATTGTTTACTTCCTGGTCTATTGGATTCATTTGATTGGAGAATAACTACAATGTAATAAACCGAGGGGCGTGGTTTGAGAAATCAAATAACCCCCCTCACATCATCCATTGCCGGTTAAAGTTATGGTTCATTTTGCAGAACATTTACTGGGTAGTCAATTTGATGCCTAGTTAGAAAATGCTAAAACTAAGTCATTGCTTTACATGTATAAATTGCTCATCAGCTTGAGTTTTATGTAAAATTTACCATATAAATACAGTAGTTGTGTATAAATAAATGTCCATGTTCTGCATGCTGTGGAAAAGATTAAATTAAAATTTTGATAGAATTAATGACGCATGATTTTCTTATTCCCTGCCTTTTACGCAAGTTACTTGCTTGGAAACATGCGTACAAAAAGTGAACTGGAGACCAATGTAGATTTTGATGAAGTAGATTGTTTACATCTAGGTGGCATTAAAAGCAGAGTTACTAACAGGAATCAAGACAGATAAAATAACATATTCAGAAGTTAATATCCATAGTCTTGTGCTCTATGCATCTGGTTGCTTTCAGTGGCCTGTTACAATAAGTTCTATCAGCAGTTCAGTAAATGAAATTAATTTTAAAAAGTTAATCTGTATTATTTGATTTCAATGATTTACAAGACTTTACATGAAGTTGTCCATGGTTTTAATTTGTTATTTGTGATTTAGTTTATTATTATGATCATTGATTGTAATGAAGTTTAAAATGTAACATCAAAGAAACCCAGCAGCCCGTTAAGACACACATTTTACAGTGTAACATGCAGTTTTAATCTTGTGTCTGTGACAATGACTGGTTGGGGGAACCCCCCTGTGCTCTCAGAGCTAAAGGGCTGCATTAAGTTGATTTATTGTGGTGTCGAGCATCATTAACCTTCACATTTTGTCTTATTAAACAAAGTTACTGATTCTTCGCTTCTCAGGTATGTTATCATTGTTTATAGGTTAGTCACCTGTTGGACTGTTGCAAACTTTTTTGTACTCTTTTGAATATTTTTGTGCGTAAGTTAGAAAATCCTATTCAAAAGCATACTGTGAAGTAGCTATTTAAGTCCATCCAATCTCGTTAACAGGTGATTCATTTTATGCTCAAAGTACTGTGACAAATGATGCAAATGGTATTTATTTAGTATAAACAGGTGTCCTGCATCCTATTTCCTACACTGTAACGCTGGCACTTTCATTATATAAGTCATATCGTCTTCAATTCATTGATTGATCAATTTGAGTTTATATCAAATTATTTCACTTAAAAGCAGGGTGTTGTATCCCAACAGTAAAAAAATTCACCAGCACAAGCATATAATCTAGTGATATATTGAAATACCTTTGAGGACGGCTTCAAAAAATGAATCGGTCAATCATTTGGCTACAGACACTATTCAGCCATATATGTGACCATGTAATAAAAGTTCCGGGGCTCTTCTGTGAAGTTACATTGTTAAAGAGGATTGTAACTCTGCTTTTGTAACCTGCAAATGTAGTTCATCAAATGTCAGTAATTAAATTACTCATTAAGCTTGCATTCCCTTCTCACTCCCTCCCTCAAGAAATGGTTGTAAAGGTAACTCTTGTCCCAACGCTCAACTCCTGCAGGCCTACTGTTCCTTGTAACAAAAGTTAACTAACCCATAAACTTTGAGTTCAATTTCTCCCCTGTGCTCACAGGTTTACTGTTTTGTTTCATTTGGTTTAATGAAATGTTGGAATTTACCCTTAATTGAAATCTGTGTTCTGTTCCTTTCTTGTCAAATGTTTAGGTTATTCTGTCCCTATTTATATATGTATTTTGTTTTTATGTAATTGTAACCTGGCCACAATTTGAACTTTTCCAAGGGGTTTTCGGATGGACTGATTTGGAATAAAGAATAAAATACCTGTATAAAAAAATAATTTTGTGTCATATTTTCATGAATGTGCTTGTTTTAACATCCAGCAAGTTAATAGTGCTGTGGCTGTAAAGGTTGTTTATAAAGAACTGGGCCCGTATTCATAAAGCTTCTTAAGTATTTCTTAAAGTTAAGAAAAACTTAGCGAATTTTGAAGTACCTTTTTAGGTACACGAACATTTTGTTGATATATTGTTCTGATTTCAAATGAAAGATTATTGGGGAAATTTGTAAAATGTGAACTTAATTACTTCACATTTTACCTTTTTTCAAGGGGAAATGGAAGACTTCAATTTGGCTAAATATTGCTTAACTTTAAGAAACACTTAAGTATTTCTTAAAGTTAAGAATTATTTAGCCAAGTTTCATGCTTTTTAATAATATATGAACAGGAAATAACTCTTGAATCCTTTTAAGAGGCCTGTGACTATGGCTTAGTGGTTAGCATGTGCGCTTACTATTCCAACTTCCATGTACCGTTTACGAGATCGAGTCTGTTTGTCAACCATCAAGTATACATGTATGAGGGTGTCACATGATGTGGCTCCAGCAATCACAGGAGTTGTTTTTATGAGGTTTTCCGCTGTTATTAGGCAAGAAACAGACAATCCGTCATAAATGACATACCCTTGAGCACGACATTAAACCCCAATCTAACAATCCTTTTAAGTAGGTGGTCGGAGAGAGAATACTGTTAAGAAGCAACAAGAAACCAATCTATTCATCTTCGTATTACGTCCACTGGTTGTTCCGTCTTGTTTTTATTGCCAGTGGTATCTGTGGTGGTTGTCTTCACCCATTGGACTGCACACAGTCATATGAGTGAAATAACCATAGGTACAGAATTAAACCAGAAACAAATCAATCTTTTTAGTAAATAGTTTGACGTGGGGTTTTGTCATACGAAAGGTTATAGGATGAAGGAAACCACCCCTTGATGTCACTGGCAGAGACAAAATAGGTCAATTACAAGATGCAAAACAGGAGCTACAAGGGATCAGCTTGTTACACTTAACCAAAGAGAGAGGCATCAGAAAAATGAAGATCTACATTGTATACATTTATGTTAAAAGAATAGACAGCATTAGGTGCATTCTACTGGACATTTTCGTCTGATTATGAAAATCTTTTCTTTGGCTTTGAAAAGCTGAGTAATCCACAATCAGTATCACTACTTTACACTCACATTGCAGGTCATATTGACCCTCAACACCTTCCTCAGTCCAAGTTTAACCAATCACCAGCCAGCTCTTTTGAAAATGTGAATGAATTCTATTTCTGGTGTGACATATGGTAACCCCAATCCATTATCTATACCAGTATTACCGGGTTCACAATTATAAACTGCTCATTCTCGTGTTCCAGAGGTTGGGACCAGTTGTAGTTTGTGCTCAGTGAAAATTTTATTGTAAACCTTCGACTCTTATTATCCATTCATGAAAGGATGCTAATTTTTTATTTGTTGGCCACAAGAGTGAGGATCATCATTCTGTCCAAGAACAATTATCATAACAGATGCTGCCACTGGGGTTACTACATTCCTGGCAGAACAATCATCCAATCACCCACTGTTTTATTTAAAACCTTGACTCATATTGAAACCATCAAGTACCATCTAGGTTTTCAATACAGACTGGGAACTTTGGGATAAACCAGCGCCATAACTGTCATACCAGGAAGTCTACTTTGAAAAAAAAAAAAGCCCAAGTGAATAAAGATTTAAAAATGTGTAATGTAGGTCAACATAAAATTGAACAATTTTTTCAATTAAGAATGATTTAACTTGTTAGTATCTATATAATTTGTTTGTTTGTTTTATTGGGGTGACTGGTATCTTTAAAAAGGGAATTAGATTAATCTACAGCTGAATAACATCATAGCATAGTCCAGGTGTATTTATACAGCTGTTATTCGCTGAAGACGACCGCACAATTTACATCGTTAACATTAGGTATCTTTTGTCTCTCCCGACAAAAAGCCTGCGGCCGTGGTTGGCGTGTGCGCTTAATAATCCTACTTCGATGTACCATTAACTGGATCGATTCTGTCTGTCGACCATCAGGTATATGAGTGAGTCCCACAATGTGGTTCCGGCAATAGTGGGGGTGGTTTTTTCGAAGTTCCCTCTCGGTTTTCCACCATATTTAAGCAAGGAACAGTGTGAAGTGGACATCATCATCATACAAGTGAAATACCTTTGAGTACGCCATTAAACCCCAATCAATCAAACAAACAAACAAACAATCCCCACGAAAAAATCCTTTATAAGAAAAGAGATGTTCTCAAAACCTAAAGTTTAACATTAATTACACCTGGTTTCTGTGGGTTAATATACGGACTAACGAGACAGATAAACAGATGCAGTAGTATTATAGCTAAAGAGTATTTTATTCATAACAAACATAGCCATAAAAGCACAAAGAATCAGCAAAACCTAATGATTAGCTCAACAGATATAAATCTAATGTTAAAAATAAAGAAAAATTTGGAAAAAATACACCCAAAATACAATTGATATATACACAGCAGATTATACCAACACCGATTGTCAACCATCAGGTCTGCAACAAGATCACAATGCATTCTGCACAACACTTTCATTACAGTCGATTAATCTAGAGAAACTAAATTTGTCTAATTTTTGTTGACCTACTTCATATAGTTTATAAAATATTGTCTTCATAGATCATATTAGAAGTAAAAGACAATAAAACAAGTAATAATATTATTCTGAACAGTTATCCTGTTACTAAATCAATCTACAGTTTAATAATAATAGTAGAATAATAACTACAAATAAACCACTAAAATGTAATTTTTTGGCAAAATCAATGAAGATGAATATGGAGAACAAATGTAGTAGAATTTGATAAAAATTCAGTTTTCCATATGTTATGACTATTTCTCTCATGTGACCGTGGAGTGACAGTCTGTTCTGCCACTAAGTTGCCTAATTGGTACATCAGGTAAAAAACAACATCTGGACTTGTAATCTGGTCACATGAGATCTCCCATTACAATCAGAAAGCCAAAGTAGATGTTGCGTGGTGGGATTTTCCAGGTGTCGTTTTTATTAGATGTAGCCAATTTATTGTCACTCCATTTAACATTAGAACAAGTGAGTAAAGAACAGAGTCTAATCCCTGAACAGACATTGATTGGAATGACAATTTACACACCAGACACCACTAGTCCACAAATAATAAGTCATCGTGTCAATTAATTATAAAATTCTACTGGCTTAATAAGTCGTTCAAAAATTTAGTAATTTTGTGCTATTACTATAGCATCCATTGTATTTACTTTTCTTAGGAAGTTAAAGTTGGAAGCTTTTTCGCAAATTCCAGCACCTACTTCACAGTTTGAAAGTTTTAAATAAAATTTACCTGAAAATTATGCCAGAATATTTAAATGAAGACTACAGTCACTGCTAGTCAATAATTAAGCCTACACTCTCAGTTTTTAACAGATTAACTAAAAAAGTATAGCAATTAGTCACAACCTATTTCAACACTATAACCATAACAATCAGTTCTTAATTTTTGCTACCATTCACTTTCTAAAATCTTGCCTTTTTTTTCAATATTGAAAGCAACACCTTAGTTGGAAAATATGTTACTTAAAAGTAAAGGCACTTCTTATATATGTAGTGATCTGTTTCACACAAACTATTTTAGAATTTTTCACAATGGCGCCAGTGAAGGAGAACAAAAGCTATCTATGAAGGCTTATACATAAATATATCGTTGACAGAGACTAACATAAGTTAACAAACAGACAGGATATTTCAGGCAACAATATAAGGCTAGCCAGTGAGACAAAGCATATACCAATGGTGGTAACGAAAAATTAGTTTTTTTTACGCATTATACAAATATTTTTACCATACATACTTCAAGCGTATTTTGATAACTTTATTACTGATATATTATTTTAAAATTAATTATTGAAAGAACTTTGATCTTTTTATGAATAAAGTTTTATGGAAAAGGAAATACATATTGGCATATTATTTGCGCTACATCATACATGTATATAATAAAACAACTTACCTACATTTAACACATAAGTATAAGTAGAAGATTTATATAAATGGGACCAAGGCTTTGTCATTGAGCTGTTTTTTATTTATTAACTGAAAGTGTAAAACTCAATATGGACTTTTTTTAAAAGTACATATTAGTTTTCATTTTCAGAAATGTTTCGTGTAATTTTTTCTGTTAGTATTAATTTACCCTTTACCTAAATCTAGCATGAACTACTATCCTACGTCAGGAAAACGAGTCTGTGAATTTTAAAATGTATCTACATGTATCTATGCAACATTTAATGGCAAGCTTTTTCAAGAGAATTTTACAGTGTAATGTGATTGATACGTTTCGGGCTAAGAGTTCATTAGGGGGACGGCGTCAAATGAGCTTTCAATTGATGAAGAATTATCTAATTTTGTTTTAAAATCTTGTGCATTTTTTAAATAAAACGTCATGGTAACAAGTTGCAACCCAAACTAACAAGTATCCAGGACAGCAAAAAATTTGAACATGCAGAAATTTCTTTTAAAAACAAAAGTGCTTATTTACGAATCATATAAAATGTGTTAGTTTTTGATAGAATACTGACGGGTTTTGTGTTTCTTTTGTAAAAATGCTTGCTGCTTGGTCTCCATTCTCTACAGAACTAGAATCTCTTGATGCCATTGTTTGTGTTGTTGTTCAGTCAGCATCACCATCGCCATTTTCTTCCTTCTCCTGTACAAAAATAAAACATGACAAAATAATAAGGATTGTGGAGACGTGTTGTAACTTGATAATGAAGTGAAATACTGTCAATCATTCAGCGCCTCAATCAAAGTTTCAAATATTTCTTATTTCTGTGATAAAAACGAAACTGAACAAAACCTGGAAAAATTTGGGCACCTCCATGTCAATAGTTATTTTAAAATTGCTTTGTTGGTTTCAAACTATGCTGTATAATCTATTGGTTTGTCAGTTTGTTTACTTACACAGTGTAAGTGCTGACCCTGAAAGACATTTATGCATGAGAAAACTGTATTTTCTGACCATCATGTATATTTCTTTCTCTTTTAAATTTATCTTGGAGTGTATAAAATAAAATGACATTAAACTGTTTTGATAGATAATTAGATATTGCCTTGAATATAAAATTGTATACTAAATATTCCAGGTCTGCTTACATCTTTAAATTCTAGTAAATTATTTAGACTACAAGAATTAAAAAAATTGCACAAGTATATTCTAATTGATTTTATCTGTTTCTATTACTTACATGCTTAAGGCTGTGGCCAACTTAATGATGCTGTTATCAACTTAAATTTTGCTATCCACATGCAGAAAAGTTTTAAAATTTACGTCATAAATCTAATTTTCATATTTTACCTATATTTTACCTGACAATGACAAATAAACAGCACTAAATGTAGAGCTTCAGAGATTTGTCATCACGCTTAATTACATTATTCACATAATATAAAGATAAATTATTATAATGCAAAATCCTACACCATTCATGCATATTATGGAATTGACAGAAAAAAGCAGCACAGACAAAAACAGACAGAGATATTATACCGGTACATAAGTTTGCAAGCTGTGACCGTTTCACAGAATTACAAGCTAAACTATTAACATGTTTTTCCCAACAGTTCAGATGTGAAGTTTAATATTTGAATTTAGAAATTTAGAAGCATATACAATGTAGTAGCCTTGTGTGATTGGGTTCCGTGTGATACTTATGGCAGCATGATTGCTCAATTGTGAAGAAAACCACAATAGAAAATTAGCAAAGTTACATTTCCCCACCTCAAGAAGAGCGGGGGATATCACAGGATAAGTATTGTTTGTCTGATTGGGGTTTAACACCGTACTTTAATAAGGTTATTTCACTTATATGACACCAGGGCAACAGGAAGCTCCTTCCACCCACCAGCGCACAGAATAAGACTGTGCATTCTGGTTTTTGATTCATTGATTGAATGGTGTTAAGCGGCATGCTTAAGGGTATTTCCCTTATATGACGGTGGTGTATTTCCAGAGAGTAAACAAGAACACAACCATAATGTGAAGACTGTTTCTCGCTTTCTTCATGGATAAGTGTCATTAACTATTAAATGTCAAGAAGCGACAAGAAAGCGCTAGTGTATCGAAAGTTTTTAAGAAGTCTAAAAACGAGATAACTCTAATCATTATATATTATTTTGCAGAACTGATTGTTTTCAGTATTTAGCATGTTAAAATAGTTCTCACCGATTTTTTTTGTTCTTTTTAAATTCTTGTTATTATTGGAAACATTGAATTCTTGAACGAAATCAATTTTTGGGACGAGTCAGAGTGACTCGTTAAATCTGTTTCTTATTTTTTTTTACATTGTCGTCTTTCTATGAGTTCAACAGTAATTCAGTTATCCAGGGTTTGTTACACTTTCGCAAAATTACTGGTTGAAAAAAATGGGAAATTGTTTTCAAGCGTTTCATAGAATTTATCTGCAAGTAACCATAAGCTTTATGAGGATCGTGTTTATCAAAACAATCATCCCAGTTTTCAATATTAATAATGGCAGTAAAATTTAAAAGTTTGTTTTGATACACAGCATTGCTTTTGACTGCATTAGATTCGTAGTCAATTGGTTTGCTGTTTTAAATAGGTTTACTGAACTGAAATACCCGGAAGATGTCGAATAATTGGTCATTGATATACCAGATCCCATCGTGTCCTCCTGGTAATTTATAAATGATCTTATCAATTTAAAATGTTAGTCGAATATTTTGTAGGATAAGTTATTTTGGGGAAAATGAAAATATTTAAGTGTTTCCTGAAAAGTTCTAACCGGCAAATGAGCTTCTGTCTTGAAGTAGCCTATCTTGAAATCACCCATCAAGGTACTGAATTTTTCGTATTTTAGACCATGTCGAGATATAGCAATCGTTCTTTCTCGATTGTATATAGAAAATCTCTACCTCATGTTTGTAATCTTCTACCAGGTTATGTATTTTGAACGATGATCCATTTGTTTTGGCCGTCAGATTGTCTCTTGCAGAGAATTCATCCAAGGATTTGTGTACATTTAGTTCTCCGCCCCTTACATGTTCATTCTACAAGTCGACAATGGTTTATAATCGGGGATATCCTAGATACGGTTAGTCATAAGAGTCGGCTTAGAGGTGCAGTTAGGCAGATTATAGTAAGAGGGTCAGTGTAGATTGGTGTTCATTTTTATTATTTCTGAATAATATTTTTCTAGACATCTCGCATTGACAATAATGACTGTGTTTGATTAGCTAGTAAAGGTGATATTAGATTGTTAAATGAGTCTTCTTGATAACACTGGATTGATGAGTATTTGATCCTTCAACAGTGTAACTTGTAGTGTAGGATGAGATTTCGTTGTATTTTATCTGCACCAGGTCCAAACAATAATTTGAGGACGATGGTAATGAATTTATACCGTATGTATATATGTGACGTTAGTTGATGGTAAAATTGTCGGATAAAAGTGATTGCTTGGAAGTTATTGTTTTAATACATCCTTATCCTTACTTTAAATGAGTATTGTTCGCTTAGATATGTTGAAAACTCTGAGAAAGATGGTCTGAAAAAAGGTAACACGTCTGTAAACTCAAATTATTTAAAATAATTACTCATCTGCTGGACATAATTATTACATCTTCTGGTATAAGTGAGTATAGATAATCCAGCCACAGAACACTTCACAATATCTTTATTTCTAAACAGTAATCACACTGACAAAGGGATGTTGAGTAATAAAAACCGATGAATCATATCATATTCTGGATAAACTTCCAGACAACTTTCTAAATATATCTTAATCTCGAGCTGTCATATCTTTATGTATAGAGTTACGCAGCAGTTTTCCAAGTGCCTTAAGAGCTAGTGTTTAAATGTTTACACCAGGAAACCACACCAGATTTTAAAATCGAATCCATGAGTGATGTAAAAGACATTTGCAACTATCAAAGTCTTTTTAAATCATCTGAAATCGATTATGGTGTTGATAATGGGTTGTACAATGCTCAGGATTCGTGCTCAGCTGAATACGGAAAGCGTTCTCACTTTTTAAAATATTGGCTTTCGAGCACAGACCTCGGAGTCGTACTCAGATGAGTATGAAATATCCACCCTTGCTCCCAGTTGTATTAGGAGACATTAATCAACGGGTGTAGAGTGAAATAATCCTCGGTCGTGGCCTAGTGGTTTGCTTGTTGGACTACAGATCATCCTTCGATGTGCCGGGCAAAGGTCCGAGTCTCCCAGTCAACCTCGGGTATATAAGGAAGCCACAATAAGTGACTCCGACAATCGCTGGAGTGCTTTTTACAAGGTTTCCTCCTAGTTTCCCGCCATATATAAGAAAGACAGAGCCAAAGGTTAACATTCCGTCGTCATAGAAGTGAAATACCCTTGAGTACGACATTAAATCACAACCAAAGAAACATACTAGAGTCGATTGTCTGTGCGGTATCGTGATGACTTATGTTGTTGTTGTTTAGGATTTATTGGCGCTTTCCAATTCCTTACGGAAATGATTGACGCCACTCGTGATGACTTACTTATCCATGTTATGTGTTGTAGGTATTTTGGGGCGTTTATTGGTTGCCCTTTAAACACCAGTGATGTCCCCTCGAGTGTGTCAGTGGTGTCCCTGAAGAAGCGGGTCATCCAACACAAGCTGCCCATCCCCCCGTTACAGTATGGCCTGGAAGTGAACTTCACTGTGTGCGTGCCTCCATTACACAGATATTATGACGACGTATCTCAACTCGTTGAGTTCGTTGAAGTGAACCAGATTATGGGAGCTAATAAACTAGTATTCTATAACCACTCTGTATCACCACGAGTCAGTGACATTCTCACCAGATATGCTAACAAGGGTCAGGTGGATGTTATTGACTGGCGATTACCATTCGAAGCATACACCATTAAAGACGGCTATGTAAATGTTCACTATTTCGCCCAGTTGACGGCTATAAATGATTGCTTGTACAGAAACAGATATAAAACAAGATATATCATCAGCACCGACTTGGACGAATTCCTTGTACCCAGAATCGAAAAATCTTGGATGGGCCTGACAACGTCTTTGTTACGTCAGCATCCCTCCGCTGGCGCGTTTATTTTCCAGTCTTACTTATTCTATAAATTTTTACCCAATCACAACACGCGATTCTCGCAGAAAGACATTGCAAAGAAGTTCAATAGTTTGACGTTATTAAAAACCAATCGGACGCTTGGTGCTTTACCTATAAACATAAGACCTAAATATTTGTACGACCCAAAGCGAGTTTATGGTGTGGGTGTCCATGGTGCATGGGGTTTCATCGATAACTTTGTTAGTGTAGATATAGAACCGGATGTCTGTGCTATAAACCATTACCGGGATGCGATGGTGAGCCCGAGTCCACGGGGCAATGTCCTCGACGTATACATGCACAGTTACCAAGATGAAATTGCCGATAGGTTGAAGTCCCGGTGGACAGAAATCTTAGCCAACAAGATGATTAAAACAAGCTGATATATTGTTTAAAATTCAAATGTGGGTTGTATTAAATAAACGAAAACACGAACCGATTCCTTAGATTATCCACGTAAATGGCTACGAGGAGTGCGTAGCTTAGAAGTTGTGTTTTATTTATTTCACAGGGAACTGGTCAAATATGTTAGAAAAGTGTGTAATTTGTATGTACATAGCAATGGTTTGCTGGGTATAGAAATAGTAACGCTTCTATTCTTTTGCACTGATTCATGATGAGATGGTGATAGTATGTTCAGTAAGGTTTCCCATGCTATCGGGTTTATTTATTTCCAGACTGTAGTTGTATGATCAGTAACGCTTCCCGTCATATCGAGGCGATTCATTTCTAGATTGTGGTTGTATGATCAGTAACGCTTCCCGTCATATCGAGGTGATTCATTTCTAGATTGTGGTTGTATGATCAGTAACGCTTCCCGTCATATCGAGGTGATTCATTTCTAGATTGTAGTTGTATGATCAGTAACGCTTCCCGTCATATCGAGGTGATTCATTTCTAGATTGTAGTTGTGTGATCAGTAATGCTTCGGGTCATATCGAGGTGATTCATTTCTAGATTGTAGTTGTATGATCAGTAATGCTTCCCGTCATATCGAGGTGATTCATTTCTAGATTGTAGTTGTATGATCAGTAACGCTTCCCGTCATTCTAGATTGTAGTTGTATGATCGATGAGATTTTTCATCCTATTGAGGTGATTAATCACAGGTTGTGGTTGTAAGTCCAAAGATAACTTAATAAGTCAAACATGATTCCGACATATGTGCGTTCACGTGTGTATGGGTGTGTGTGTTGGTGTGTGTGTGTGCGTGTGTGTGTATAAGTTAAGGTCTTGCTGGACCCCTTGGTCGATTTTCAGAACACCTGTTTTATTTAATCTCTTAGGCAGAAGAATATAAATCTGTACGATATATATTTTGAATAAATGAAGAGAGAAAAATTTGCTTGCCTCCACCGATATATATGTATATATTTTTGGAAACCTTGAATACTTGGGATTACATATATGTGAATGTGGTGAAAACCCAATTATTATTTCTAAAAATATTGCAAAATGAGTAAAGGTCAACAGAATAAAATAGACTGTTTTTTTTCATGGTTTATTTCTCGAAGTGCAATAACGATAAGACACAATAAATTAGTTGACCAGTAGAATAGTCCACGAACTAGTAAAGTGTGCTCATTTTTTTTTAATTTTGATTAGAACGATTCCACCTTGGAATGTCTTATAAAAATGTAAAATATAACTTTCAGAAAACTTTTTGCAAAATTAAGGACGAGCTTCTAAAAAATGAGAAACCATTTACTAGATCGCATTGTGCTCTTTACAATGGTACAAATTTGAAGTTTCTAACATGAATAGTTTTCTAGAAATACGC
>JAQQZZ010091786.1:0-17621 GCA_030265115.1 Mopalia vespertina
ATTATGAGCGTTTCAACTCTGTATCTCTACGGCTACATGATATGATAGACGATCAGAGATACAGAACTCTGCATCTAACACAGTTACAGTGGTCATACGTGTGGTAAGTCTTTATCTGATCATAATTAAGTCTTATCTCAAATACAACAGTACATATGGTCTTGTTCAGACTGTTTATGGATTATTATTTGATCACCCCAGCAAATTTTAGTCACCATGTCTATCATAACATCTGAAGATATTAATGATGACACCGATCGGAATGATTTTTTTAATTCGTGTATTAAAGCCGATGGCAAATTCTTAAACAAATAACTTAAGATAAATGACATGCATTCAACTCTTGATAAATATTAAGGTGAAACAAGATAATTTGTTGAATCTCTTTTAAAAACAGACCAATCCCTCTGATCCCTCTGTTGGATATACTGCTAGATTTGACCTGTCTACCCCCCTCCTGCCACCCCCCCTCCCCCCCCGTCCCCCCTCAGTTTATTCAAAATGATCCTGGTTTATGACCAAGCATGCTGTACGTAAGGCATGGGGTTAAGCCCGCTTCTGGTTTTAATCAAATGACTAGAGTGTTCTGAAACGAAATTACTCCAGTGATTCCCGCAGAGAATGACCTTTAACACCTGTATGGAAATAAGTTATCGTTCCTTCCGTGAGTCCAATATGATTAAAATCCGACCAAAAACACTCTTAATGGTTTGTTTCTCGCAATATAATGATCTGACGCTAAGGCCCGCCAAACGGTATTCAATTAGAAGTCAGTCTCCATGAAAGGTCACCCTACCAAATGTCCAGTAAAAGACTAGTTCAAACTATATTTGCACAATTAATATATTTTGCAGCAGTTTTCTATTAGCTGGATACCTGGATCTATTAAAGACACGTTTTTTTTTTAAATAGTTAGATCAAGTGGCCTGTAAACCCCGGCTGGTCAGCGGAAAGCTTCGATCGGCATCTACAAACCAAGTTTGGGAAGCAGCTATGTGTTCAATTTTGCAAACCTACCAACACAGTTTGCTGTGCCTTAGCATCAGATCATAAAAGCGAGATACATAACACGGAAATGCGCTGAGTCTTATATGAATCAGGTTGGCCGTGGGCCTTTCTAACCCAAGTTAAAGCCTTGGCAAAGCTAGCCAGAGTCCCGGTATTGAAAGAGGGATTATTTGAAATCTCATTTACTCCTCGTAATCAACATGATCTTTAAACCTGTGAGCTGTATATCGAGGTGTGTGATGCAGAACAAATATGACACAGAAAGGATCATGAGAATTTTAAACTGATATATAGTGGTTTGTGTTGGCAAGAAAAATAATTCATACTTTGTTTCCTAATGTAGTGCTTTTGCTGTTCCCAGCTGTGTTCTTGTCGTCAGCTACCGGCGACTTGATTCCGCTCATAAAGTCACACTTGGCGGTAACCGGGACTGAGCCGGAGTCTGTGGAGCGGAGACAAAGCATCTGTTATTTTGCTTGATATCACATATCTATTTTAACATGTACGCATCTGTATGACTATTAAGACACCCCGAATCTATGTTGTTAAATATTAAAATAAGATAATTGAATTCAGTTTGATGATATGGGAGAACATCTCACAGCTTTCTGGGTAAATCTCATATAGCAACATAAAAGGGAAATAAATTCCTCTATATCATCAAGACAATTAATTTATTGGGTCCCAAATCGTACACAGCTCCAAAGTCATTGACGCCTGAGAACATTACCAGATAAATAATACAAGAGACTGGGATAGTTTATTGGATGAACAGTAAAAAGCAGAAAATAGAGTAGAAATTTCTTAGAAATCAATAAAAGGCAAATGTTGTCGCTGTTACTTTCTTTACATTTAGCAAACTAGCATAAATGAAGCATTTTATTCCTTGTTTTGGGTTCTGCTATCTGGCAATTCAAAATGGTTAAATAACAATCAACGTGAGACCAAGTGTTGTATTTAAACACAGTGGGATACATCATTTACGAATTGTCTCCAATAGGATTCGAACTCGACTCTCTGGCTATCAGGGCCAGCACTTGTAACCTTCTCTCGAGATGATCTAAAAAGAAACTTGTATCTGAGAGTTTACTTATACACTAAGAGTAAAATTAGTCGGCACCTCTGTTTGGACGCGAATAGTCTTTGGGAGTATAAATGGACTGAACACACTCAACGTGTTATTTAATCATGGATTTATATAGTAAAATTAAAGTAAAATTTGGACCATAAAGTTGTAATTATATATATATGACTTGTGTAGAACGGTGTATATATGTGAGCTTAGAATTAATGGTCGCTGCATAACGGTATGTGTTGCCTTATAATTATTAGTCGCTGTATAACGGTATGTGTTACCTTATAATTATTAGTCGCTGTATAACGGAATGTGTTACCTTATAATTATTAGTCGCTGTATAACGGTATGTGTTACCTTATAAGTATTAGTCGCTGTATATCGGTATGTGTTACCTTATAAGTATTAGTCGCTGTATAACGGTATGTAGCAGCTTAGAACCACTGGTCACTGTATAACGGTATATGTTTTCTAAGAAGTACTGGTCGCTGTATAGCATTATGTGTTTACTTAGAATTATTGGTCGCTGTATAACGGTAAGCTTTGAAGCTCTAGTCGCTGTATAACGGTATGTGTTGGTTCTCAATAATCTGTTAGATTTAAGTGTTTATTGTACGTTAATGGTCGCTGTGGGTGTAGAACCACATATTGTTTCACCAATGGATCAAGCGATATGGTGTCTACAATTCACTACAAAATCTCACAACGAGATTGTAAGCTCTCAGTGCTCCATAACGTACTTGTCTGAAACCTTGTTCGATGCAAGGTATTGTTATAATTGTAGTAATAAAATTACTGATCACATTATCTCAATCTGTGTGTATTCCTATGTCGAGGGCTGAAGATTAACTGGTTCTATGTCCAAATATGGTATGATGAAAGATTGCATAAACATGAAATCCAAACCAACAGGTTCTATATCCGGAGACATGACTTCAATCTGGGACCTAACATGATAGGTCCCAGCTTAAATATAAGAAATTCACGGATATATGCGATAATCACATAGTACTTTGTACTAATTGTTATGGCAAGAGAAAATTTCAAATACCATTTTCTCCAGTTAACTATCAGCTCATGATGTTAAGTTTGATTTTTACAACCCGACCAAAGGCTTGCAAACGGTTTAAATCCATGGCAGTTTCTTGTTAAATTATATTGTTATCTCGTATAAAGTTTAGTTGTAGTAACGTCGACTCCATAGAAGTAAAGTTCGGAAAAACCTGAATTCTTTCAAACGGAACGCCCACATTAACCTGGAAAATACATGTCAACATCCTTCATAGCCTTGTTTGAATTCTCATTGCCTAGATAGCGGACAGACATGAAGGGTGGCTGTGCAGGTAAACTCTCCAGTGTCCGCTCAAGTGCTTTCCGAGATAATGTCGTTCTTTGACTTCGTTGATTGTTATTATTAATTCTCACCTCAAACCACTCACATGATAGATGTCTTGTGTCAAAAACTCATTCTCTGTACTCCGTCATTTACGCTTTCAAGAGAATGTCATTACATTGTCTAAGGCGTGAAAATACATTAAAACAATAATAGATCTGAGGCCTTCGTGAACACGTATAATATAGTTACTGCATTAGGTGGTTGTGATTTTATTCTCTTGTTGCTAATAGCTTTCGGTTAATAATAAACATGAATTTTTAGTTTATGAATACCAGTATACAGTTTCTGATAATTATTTGTCAACGAATGGGTTGCCAGACTTTCACAGATTAAGAATAGAAAGCTTTTATTGTCCCCTGAATCCGGTATAAACCCATGGAACTGACGTGGAAAATCATAGTTAAATTATGAACCCATGTGATTAACAAAACTGGTATTGCACTCTTAGTTTTATAACAGATAGATTCGAAGATCACTACAAAATCTATAATAGCAGGCTTCCAAAACACGAATTAAGGTGTGTAATTAAAATATTACGTTTTTTGCTTTCCATTCAATGTTATACAGAAAACAAATTAGAAGAAAAATCCGGGAAAAGTTCTGTTGTATGATTGTGTCACATTGGCCTCATGGTTTATGCGTTTGATTGGGGTTTTATGTCGTTCTCATGGGGGTTTCAATTATATGACCACGGATTGTTTGTTCCACACCGTTTCTCGCTTAAATGCGGTGTAAACCGAGAGGGAACCTCGTAGTAAGCAGTCAGCATAAGCAGTAAGCCATGGCCGTGGGCCCCATGGAGTCAAAGCCTAATACTGTGCTACCAGGTGGACACATGTATTCAAAGACTGCAAGACCGACGCATGTGTTCAGAGATACATGTATTCAAAAGGAATATCATGTAACACTTGGCACGGTGCTGCTAAACAAACACAGGTATTCAAAAGGAATATCGTGTAATACCAGATACTGCGCTGCTAAACGGACACATGTATTCAAAGGTAATATCCAAAAAAAAGACAATTTAGTTTAGGTGATTATAAACATGTGCAAGTCATAATATCATAATCACTTATTTATTAACGAATACTTTTAGGTCAAACGAATTAAATTTTACACAAAAAACATCACTAATTGAAGCGGCAGTCAGTAGTGGTCTAACATTTACTACGAAACACATATGACTCAAAATGTTGGTATTTAATCTGAACCGTTGTTTATCACCTACTTTTAACTGTGTTTCTTTTTCTGTTTCTTTCTTTTTTTTCACCGTATTTTAGTCTCGATTGCTCCAAAAACTAATATTTGTCCTTTTCCTTTCAGAGCTGGTAAAATGATGACAGAATACAAAACGACACCAAAGGTATTTCACATTTTTTCTATCAATTATATTGTTCTAGTTTCCTTAATAGTACATATTTCTATTCTACCTCAAAGGGTTTCTCAATTTGACAAGAAAAGATATTTGATGTGGAATTTTAACAGATCTTCTACTGTAAAGGCCTGGTGAGACTTGCTTGAGGCTGCATCGGGTCTAAAAGGTTGTTTAGGATTTGATATTAATATAAAGGCTATACTTAATAAGATTCTTTTGTCTGACTCTTCGTTTGTTCTCTGTTGATTTCAACGTATCGCGGCCATTGAACCAATCACGTGGCCATAGGCGTCATCTTGTATAAAAGATCATAGAACGCTACGATCTTGTGGACATTAAAATAGAACATGTTATAAAGATCACGTTGTTTCTCCATCTATACGTTGCTCGTAACCTTCCAGTGTTAACTGTACATTGACAACGTTGTAATAACGTACTATTTGCTTAACAGGTGCACGGAGGGGACCTCCAGTGATTATGTACGTATAGGTAACCCACGATTGATTGTACAATTAATCACACTGGCACAGGGGTGTCGATTTATTAAAACCGACGAATCATCTCAATGTTCTAGAAAAAATCCAAGAAACAAATTTCGAAATATATCTGAATATCTCGAGAGAAAGTTATGACCACTGTTACGGTAGAAATCAAACAGAAAGAAAATGATCAGCGATTTTATTTATTTACAATATTTATTGTACAATAAGAACAACAATAGCAGTGATATACAGTATAGTATTCAATGACATAAATACTTTAAGAAACATAATTGAATGATAAACCTGTCTTATAGTGGAGTCCAGCTGCATTGACTTCATAAATCGGTCTGTTATGACAATCTGCAACTTCTTAGAAATCTACAGTAATCAATCCTTAGATACGCAGATTCAATGCATAAAACACGAAATTGTGCCGATTATATACACACCAGGGTAATCACCATATCCAGATCCGATATTAATCCCCTAACAGAGATATCTAGGCTAGGTTCAGAATTCAATAAAAAAAACAAATGCTGTCCGAATGCAACGTATCCAAATTCATCGTTTACTTGGCTTGGCTGGCTGGTCACTCTTTAGACTGAGTAGTGACTGGTTTGTGACTGATCAAAATTTACAATCCATCTCACTTATATAGGGAGATGCAGAAGTTTCCAAATATAATTTTGAAAAAAAAAAAACATAGAACACTCTGGAAAACCTAATTTCACCCAATCAACAGATTTCAAAACAATAAGTTCCGGGTCACGGAAACTACTAGAATAATGAAAGTAAACAAACAGTCACTGACGGGTGATAAATGGGCAACAATATTTTCTAGATAATTCACTATGTAGACAAGTGATTGACCTGTGATAACTGGGTCAAAACTACTATTATGTACACTGGTCAATCTACTACAACGTTGCTGCCCTATTTATATTAAAATGTATGAATCTATTTATAGCAACGACAGCACTGAAAACACTGCTCAAAATAAACATGTATATGACATCATGTATCTGTAGGGCCTACTGTGCAATATATAAATATATACATGTATATATATAGGTTTACCCGAGAGTTAGCATTTTGTAATCTACATATAAGTGCGTATCCATCATTTCAGAAGAACATATAGTTAGAATTAATACAGAACCTCGCATTGCCAACCAGATTCCCCCCTTTCCCGTCTTAATTGTGTCCCACCCACCTTGAAAATGTTTTTTAAAACTATATAAACGGTTGTTCTTATCTGTGGGGTAATCAAGTTTTCCATCCTCGATCGATTTCCAGACAATTGATATGAGGTATTACGAGACGAGTACAGCCAAGATGTTTTGTAGATTAACAACTCACCTTCTATCTATGTCTTCATCTGACATATGACATTTACTCAGGTACTGTTTGTCAATATTGCCATTGCATATCTTTATGTACCATCAGGCATCTTAACACAAACATAGCCCAACCAGCAGCTGATTTATTAAGAAACGAATATATTGTGTTAAATTGAGCGATTGGAGCTATAATAATAATCTATCTCGGCGATAATCAGTTCCGGCTATGGTTTGAGGTTTTTCATGGAAATTAAACAAAGAGTTTCGAGTGATTAGAAAATGACCATGTGAACAAAAAAGAAAGGAATCTTTTCCCCCTTAACAAATGTCGACATAGCTTTGTTACCCTAAATTTAGTAAACAATATTTGTGATGAGCAATACAATTAACTAACTAATTTTAAGAAAATTATTTAAAGAGCAGTTGCCATTTTTAGGGTTAAAGTTGTATTGCCAGCCAACACAGTAAGCTAAATTAATCCTCTCTCAACTGCTTTGTGTTCATGTAGCAAAAATAGATTAGAAAGTCGTAGTTAATCTATCTCTTGGTCTGCCAAATTGCATTTATACCTAAGTAGTTTATAAATATTGCTTTTGCATGTACGTACCACCAGGCATCTTGGTACAAAAGAAAATAAATTTAGTAAAGAAACCTTATCTTGATGACTTAATAAAAGGTCAACGAAACTGATGATCATAGGACAAGTGAACAAGATGAAGTTCTTCTCATCAGCTAGACTAATACAGGAGTTGTTTTAAACTAAATTGGACGATGGTTTCACTGATAACGAAATCGAAAAGAAAATCTCGGCCACAGTTAGACAAGCAGTTAATCAACAGAACAGTAAATCGTTCAGAATATTCCCACAATTATTAATATAACCCAGATTTCCAGAACTCATATAGGCTGGATCATTTAATGAACTCTCCTGTTTGTAATGAACGTTAATAAATGGACGAAATATTATTAATAATCTGTAGATATAATAGTTCCAGGGACAGGTGGCTCACGGGAGGGGCCATGTGGCTGTTCTATATAACCAAGCTTCTCACAGTGTTTTCTTAGCAACCCTGAATTTCTCCAACTCTGTTTGTTTTATTCTTTTATTTTGCTGGTATTTATACTGAGACCAAATATTCTTTAGGTTCGTCATGATGTCACGATCTGTGGGTGGATGTAAATATCAGTCTTATTTTCAGTGACACTGTCACATAGTACACAAGTAGTGTAATTCCAAAAAAAAACGATAACTTCATTTTGGATCAACATTTCAGCATTTATTATTTCAATATTTACGTTTCAACGTCATTTTCGTCCAATGCCCGGGTTTAGACTATTTTCAAACACGGACGACTGAGGTAATTCTCTAAAAACTAAGATTTTCCTTTTTATTTTAAGCCCCAAAGCTACATAAGATCCCACAAGGATCTGACTAATGTGGCCTAATTACTCTTCACGATGTCTTCGTGTCTGACATTTAGCCATCATCAATGAGTTTTTGTACGATTTACGTTAAGCAGCATGATGTCTGGAGTCATTGATGTTGTTTTAATAGCCATGTAAGAAAAAGAAACCAGGTTATCCAGTACTCAGGGTCGCCGAGTTAAATAGTCATATTTGATTACGCATCATGGAAACCGCCCAGTTATATTGTAGGCTACGTTGGTATTTTGTTTGGGATGTGATTGTGAGGTGGTTTCGATTTATTGTGTGACTGAATATCGAAGGTAATTAAGAAAGGTCATTCGTTAAACAGTTTTATTATATCATTATTAATTATCTTTATTCAAACACAAAAATTTCTAATATTCGAAACTCACCATTTTGGCGCTAAAAATACAAGTCATGCCAAAAACACCGAAGACAGATTAATAGACTTAAATTTGAGTACGGTATATAACTGTTGTGTTTTCATCATATTTAACATAAATACATCGGGTTATTGCTTGTATGAAACCCAAATAACATGTCCTTCTTTGAATGTACCTGTGCCTGAAATAACACCTTGATAAAACACTCCGAACCGTAGTTTGCTAAACAAGTTAAAAAAAGTTATTGCCTCGCTTAAAGCTATGTTTGTGATTTAGTAGTATAGATCGGAGAATAACCCTCGCTATATGTGTATTTACGTGTACATTTTGTCTATAAATTATGCGTACATCACAATTGTATAAAATATATAAAAGTATTAAATTGAGACAATATACAGACGATGCGTGATGCGAAAGAACATTACATATTGTAAACATGCCATGAAAATCTGTGTGATTGAAACGCATGCGGAACGAAAGAGATTGTTTATGTTTATGTTTATTCAATTCTTACTCATACAGACCAGCAGGTCCATTAACAGAGAAATAGATATAAGATAAAATAAGATTTTAAAAATGCTATATCACGGCATTGAGCCCTGAAATTATTCCATGTGCTAAAAATATCTATATCAAAACTAACACAGATGTTATTAAAAAGTATTTGCGAACGAATGATCACATGATTTTTTCTCACTAAAAGTCTGGCATTTTTAGAGTAAAAGACATCTTTTGATCGAGAGGCTCTCGAAGGTACACGATAAGAAATAGTACACGTAAGAGACGGATAATTAAAAGAACCATGTACACATTTATGCAGAAAAAGGAGATCAAAATATTTCCTACGACTAGAAAGATCAGGTAGATTAAAATATTTACAAAGATTAAAATTTTCTTCTTTAACGTATTGCACTGATGATTTAAAACATAGAAACTTTAAAAAACGTCTTTGCACTGATTCAAGACGATCGCTTATTCCTTTCAGATGAGGAGTCCATATTACACATGCATATTCCAAGTTACTGCGGACCAAAGCAATATATAAGGATTTTATTGCTCTAATAAAGATGCATGTCTGTCCCTGGTATTACCTTAAAGTCATTATCACGACTGATGTACAATTTGAAGGAGCGGACTGCTGATGGAGGGGACCGTAACTTGGGGATGATTCAAGGTTTTATTTTTTTTTGTTTTTTTTTTCTCGTTATTTTGGGATAATGGGGATGATTCAAGCTGGCATGTCAAGCACCGAGCTAAAGTCGACCATTTTTGGTGCCATCTTTTGAAAAAAGTGAATTCTTCATAGTAGAGTTGAGCGTAAACCACTTGAATAAGGGGTTCAAATTGGCCTGTAGAGGATTAATACGTTAGCTAAGTTAAAAACAGAGGTGCTCATTTCTATTTAATAGAGATTACTGTTAATCGTTAAGATCGATACACAAAACTCTACTGTTTCTTTTTTGATTCAGGAAGGAGTAGCTGTTCGTGATTCGCGTACACAACTCGGTCTTATCGGGAGGAGATTATGTCGATAACTGATCGACCTGGCCGCGTGACACTGGTCAGGTGGGGTGGAGAGGATATGCACATGGCTTAGTTCAATCATTGTTGCTTATGCTGTTTCACATGCAACCACAAAAAATAATCGAACCGTTTTCTCGGTCAATCCGTTTCTGCCTGAAGATAGGTATGCATTACTGGCTGGATAGAGGGCCTGGTGGGAACTGGCGCATTTACCAGTGTCATCTCCTTAGTGTAACCATCAAGCTCCATCTAGCTTGTCGACGTAGACAAACTTTAAGACATTAAGTCCAGCGGTAACACATTTATATTGTTCTTCATATTACATGTAGGAAAAACGATATAAATGTGTTCTGTTGCTCAAATGCTTAAATAACTAGTCGAATGCCCCCACCCCCCTACGACAAATGGCGGTGCGTTGTCTGGTATATTTAGTCCGCATCGATTAAGCCCGTTTTGTTAAGAAGGCTCAATGCACGCACAAACACCACTGGGGTACTTTGTAAATAAATAAATATAACATGTTTTTATAATAAAACGTATGAACTGACATTTATCGTAGAATCATTTGGATATACATATATATAAAAACATCCCCACTATTGCGCCTCGTTGTAGTGAATTTATTCGCTTCGTCACTGAATGAAATAATACGTGGAAATTATGTCTTATTTGTTGGCTTTCTATGCCAAATGTGAGGGATAATTAAAATTACAAGCCACGAACTCCTCTCTTCTCTACGTCAATGTAGTTATTTCATCACAAATCTATCATGAGAGGACTGTTACACCAACCTTTATATCAGATACCTCGGGGCATATTAGAAATATCATATTTCAAAGAAACACCAAATTAGTAAAGTAATTTGTATTCCCCTTCTTTTCTATAAAAATGCATAGATATTGAGTAGCAGTTATGATTCCGGAGGCTATAACACAATAGAACATATAATTTACTCGTGCTTCTTTAGAGGGGAAAACAAATCTGAGATTTTTTGTAATTCATCGGTTTGAATAAAATTAAAACATTTTGGTCTCTCAAATAACCATTAGACCAAATATAGTCTATGGTATAAATATCTACACCCAACTATTTAAGCAAGTGTGTTTTTATCAAGCAGATAATGTGTACAATTACAGGGAGTACTTGTAGGTTCTGTGTTATGTCCTTGAGTACAGTTGATATTGGAAAAATCTACAGTTACAATTCTATCATTATTTGATAAGGTCAGTTTACATGTACAACACAGACAAGTTTTATTTCATTTGTTTAACTGTTAACAGCATTTATACAGACCAATGTTGAATGGTGTGCTATTAAAGTTGCTCTCTCCTTGTTTCAACATCACAGTCAGTAATTAAGCTGTCTGCGCTCCATCTTACTCCATAATTTGCCTCATTGAGAGATCACAGATCCATCATTGAGGACCGGTAATTACCCATGCTAACCGTACAGAATACAATCCCTCTCCCTTTCCTAGAGAGTCTCCGTTCTTTAAGTACCGACTAGACATGTTTTTGTTCCTCTGCCGTTGGTGCAAAAATAGTCCTACACGCAAAAACTGCTCGAATGTTCAGTCGCTAAAAGCTTGTCGTTGTCTCTACAGAAATGGCGAGCTCTGTCGATTGGACAATAATTGCTCCACAAAGATCGCTATCTAATAGCAAAATTTCCATTTCCATTGCAATATTTCATTACAACCATTCCATTGTGAAACTGACGAAAAATACTGTTACCACCTCGTTGTTAGTAAGGAGATTTCGTGGACATTCCAGACTCGCCTAGTGTGGCATACAATCTCACACGGTTTTCTGTTTTACGTGTATAGTAATCTTTTGTATGTCTCTGGTAAATTCCTATCTTTAAATCATTTTTAACTGTACATTCTTGAAAATAATGGTTCTTTTATGGTTCTTTAGAAAAGACGATGCTTCCATATGGAATTATTACGACAAAAACGTTTCTTGGATATAAGAAGAAAGGTAGAAATGCTTGGAGCTGTTGCGGTGAGGGTTCCATACAGAACCTTAATGGGCTTCTCCAGAGCCATGACTGAAGAACCTTGAAGTGTTTCCTTTAGAACCATACTTTTGTATGAGTGTATAACATAAATGTTAGTGGAATCATCCTATACATTGGTGCTTTCTGGTGTAAGCGCCAACGCGTAGCTGGTGTGTTGTGATTGCTGTAATTTACAAACTTCTTGGTCTCCACCGTTCTTGTTGTCGTCGTCTTCTTGTTTGCCTCATGGCATTGTTCATTGCAAGGAATGTCTCCACTGGAGGGTTCGTAATTGGATTTGGAAGTATTGGAACCGGGCTCGCATCGATTCAAATATGATTTAAAAACTTGCAGCTAGTTGTTGAATCATAATCAGATGAACGACCCCAAAACATTACATAATTTATCAGTGTGAAATGCTCACTGATAGAAACCGTTTTTCTTGAAGAGACCTAAACACAAAGAGATGACGGAAACTGAATCGATAAAGATAATCGATAACAAAACATGTTGGAAAAAATAAATGAAAAAAGTCACAGATAGTCCTAACTTATGGTGCCAATCTTCTATCTGTTTTTTTTTAAGAAGGTCGTGTTCAAGCGGCTCAAAATACTTCCAATTCCAAGTGAATTGCGGTACTTCTAGTCTATCTTCTTGTTCTGGTGCTGCTTTATAACCTAGAGCTGTAATTAAAACGCCTCCCTCAAAATCTTCGCTGTTACATCTCAATTTTGTTATTTCATTAAAGAGACTTCGTGTGAGATAGGTTTTAAAACACCATGGGCCATGATCCATCCTATAGCAAGCTCATTTTACAAATTTCAGCAGCCAGTTTTAAATTTCTGCCTCTTCGATTAGAAAGGCCATACATATTCATTTTTTAGACAATTACAGGGAAAGTGTAGCTGTTGACCAATGTTGTATTTAGATTCCTGTGGTTTTCTATAGGGGCCTGTTCAAAATTTGTTTCAATTAGATTCTAAGCTTTCCAGTACTTCTAGAGCCGAGCCTGTCATAGTTATGAATTTTTTATTAGATGGCGACAACTGAGTAATTGTTCTGCATTTTATTAAAGATGACAGAAATAAGACAATTCTTACATCACTATTAAATCTTGCATTCACTGCACAGAACAGAACATCCTTTCTCTGCAACTCTACACATTCCGATATTCTAATGAGACTGGAACCTCGCCACTGCGCTGGATAAACAAATGCTCCTCAAGTCACACTGACATTGGGTACCACAGTCACACTGACATTGGGTACCACAGTCACACTTATTTTGGGCGCTGGAGTCATACTGACATTGGGTCCCACAGTCACACTTATTTTGGGCGCTGGAGTCACACTGACATTGGGTCCCACAGTCACACTTACATTGGGAGCTGGGTCACACTGACATTAGGTCCCACAGTCACACTGACATTAGGTCCCACAGTCACACTGACATTAGGTCCCACAGTCACACTGACATTGGGTCCCACAGTCACACTTAAATTGGGTATCGCAGTCACACTTACATTGGGTATCGCAGTCACACTTACATTGTGTATCGCAGTCACACAGGCGTTGGGTCCAGTAGTCATATTGGCATTGTTTTTCGCAGTCAACTTTAAATTTGGTACCGCAGTCACACTGACATTATGTCCTGCAGTCAAACTGCCATTGGGTCCTGCAGTCACACTGACATTGGTTCCTGTAATCATAGTGGCATTGGCTCCAAGTAGACAAACATACATGCATTGGGTCCTGTAGTCAAATTTACATTTGGTCCCGTAGTCACATTGACGTTGGGTCGAGCAATCACACTGACATTGGGTCCTGCATTCACACTAGTGTTGGGTCCTGCAGTCAAATTTGCATTGGGTGTCGCTGTCAAACTGACATTGGGTCATGCAGTCACACTGAAATTGGGTCCCACAGACAAATTTGCATTGGTTACCGCTGTCAAACTGACATTGGGTCATGCAGTCACCCTGATATTGGGTCCATGAGTCACACTGACATGTCGCCCCGCAGTCAAACTTTCTTTGTGCCCCGCAGTCACACTGAGTTGGGTCTCGCATTCACATTCACACTGAGTCCTGCAGTCACACTGACGTTGGCTCCCGCACTCAAATTTACATTTGGTTCAGCAGTCAAACTGTCATTGGGTATTGCAGTCACACTGACATTGGTTCCTGTAATCATACTGGCATTGGCTCCTGTAGACAAACATGCATTAGGTCCTGTATTCAAGTTGACATTAGGTCCCGCAGTCACTCTGACGTTGGGTCGAGCCATCACACTGACATTGGCTCCTGCCGTCACACTTATATTGGGACCAGCAGTCAAACTTGCATTGGGTACCGCTGTCAAACTGACATTGGGTCATGCAGTCGCCCTGATATTGTATCCAACAGTCACACTGACATTGCATCCCGCAGTAAAACTTACTTTGGGTCCCGCAGTCACACTGAAATTGGGTCTCGCATTCACACTAACACTGGGTCCTGCAGTCATACTGACGTTGGGTCCCGCACTCAAACTTATATTGGGTTCAGCAGTCACACTGCTATTGGGTCACGAACACCGTAAATCTGCCACTGTAGGTCCAGGAATGAGGTCCTATCACTAAAACCAAGTGCTCAAAGATAAAGTATTCGTCTATAAAAGAAAGACATTCAGCATTTGAACAACGTCCTGTTGTTTTTGTTTTTTTAAGTAGCTTTTTGGATAACAGCTATTACAGAAAACACAATACTAGTGTTACTATACTTGTCCTCTTGTTTATCTGTTACAGGCTTGTTTTGTTTTTATTTTAAGATCGAACCCTTAGACAGGCACAAAATCACTAGCTGACATTCGGCTCAATAAAGCCAACAACATTGTACATTTTGTGAGTCAGTGTTGATTATAAGAGATTGTTATTCAAAACAAGAGGGCCCACGGCCGCGGCTTAGAGGTTAGCGAGTGCGCCTACTAATCCTACTTCGATGTACCGTTCACGGGATCGAGTCCGTACTTCGACCCTCTGGTATATGACCGAGTCACACGTTGTGGCTCAGGCAATCGCAGGGGTTGTATTAACGAGGTTTCCCTCGGTTTTCCATCGTAATAAGACAAAGAACAGTCTGAAGTGGACAATCCGTCGTCATATAAGTGAAATACCCTTGAGCACGGCGTTAAACGCCAATCAAACAAACAGACAGCAACTGAACGGTACGGCGTTAAACCCCAATCAAACATCTACTGAACAGATTAAAACAGATTAAATCCGTCGTCATATAAGTGAAATACCCTTGAGTACGGCGTTAAACGCCAATCAAACAAACAGACAGCAACTGAACGGTACGGGGTTAAACCCCAATCAAACATCTACTGAACAGATTAAAACACTACATACACTGACCATGTATGTATTGTTCCTTACCACCACTCTTGTTCTACTTTCACACAATGTGGCTCCGATAATTACATGATTTTCTCCCGGTTGTTCACCGTAGTTAAGCAAGGAATAATGTGAAATGGACAACCCGTAGTAATATAAGTGAAATAACCTTGATGTCGAAGGTTAAACCCAAATCAAAGAAACAAACAAATTTGTTCTTATTTAACACGTTTTGACTTCTGTAAGGAATTCGATTTTTAACCGTTTTCTTAAATAAAAACTACTGTAAAGCTGGTGGGTGGCGTCATAATAATAAGACGAAACCTTAACGTTGAGTGTTTATTGACGCCTAATCAATCCCAGTGTTATGCAATGGCTGAGGTTACTGATATTTTATCAAGTTTACCAGCATGGTTGGTTGTAGTGTGATACTTTAAATGTCGATAGAATTGCACAATGATGTTTGATTTTTAATTAAATTGGTATATGAATAATTACCATATGGTTGTTCGAGTCATCAGTGGGCTTGTTCGTTCGTGTGCATCGTAATTAGCATAATGCCACAACGGCAAATAACGCAATACATTCACATTCTTCGTCTCATTTCCCGTCTTTGAATGTGCCTTTCAAGTTTCTTTAAGTGTTGTAAATTACATTTTACAGACGTCTCTTATCGGGATATATGTGGATCAATAAATTCACCATCAGAAAGTTCCCCATTCGCTCCAGTCAGCATAACTTCAGTTCATTCTTACAGAATCTACACCTTAGTAACCATATCTCATAAAGACTATTTTAGAAAATTGTTTCAAGCCATCAATGCAATTCATTTCCTTTTGCTTCGTGGACCGTTACTCATTATCAGAGTGTCTCTATGTACAAAGAACCCTGATAAGCTTTGAAAGAGGAACGCTGGCTACGTCGGAAAATAATTCCATTGATTATTTGCTCAAGTGATTTCCGTAGAAATCGATGTTGTTTAATACTCCCACTCTATGAGACTCATTGTTCATAAGACGGATGATAGATTTGTCTAGTTTGAACCATTTCTTGATTCATTTACACTGTCAGGAGGAACACTAATTTCGATTCCTATCCGACCTAGATACACTAGATGTCACAGGTTTTCACAGGGATTGTGGAAAAAAAAGTTGGTTTGAGATACATTTGGTAATCGTGTTCGTCATAAGTATTTAAGGAACAACTATGTTATCTTGGGTTGGCAGCGAGCAAGACGCAGAGACACACACGCGGTCTTTCTAATAGTGATGTGAATATAACCATACGACAATATACAGCCGGATATTCAAAGGTCTCGCCAAGTACATCTTCTGTGCTGATTAGCACGAATTAGTATGATATAAATAGACTACTCTTCATATAATTAACCGTACTATCTGCCTATGAGTTAAAAGCCATACAGGCGCTTAGAAAACGTATACAACAATGGACATTGTATCCGTATAATACATTCATTAATATTGCATTTAGTACAGAATAGTAGGCACAATATTGAACAGCATCAACAGGAGGAACTGTGTGGGTTTCAAAAGACAGCCCTTCATCATAAAAATGTCCTTTCATTTTAGCTTTTCCCGGAAGTGATAACTATCTGTATTCCGAAGAGAGAGGGTGCATGAAATAGTCGATAAACGGAGTATATTAAGCACTTCCATTCAGTCACAGTTTAGATTTTAACAAGGAAGAGAAACCACGGGCACCAAATCATACATTGGGACATGTTTATTTACAACGGTAACACTTTAGTTTAAAGAATTTGAGATTTACGATGCGGGGTTATTCATAATAAAAGTATAAACATGTTTTGATAGAAATATAGCCTGGCCAGAAACTTTCACCCAAACATTTTGATATGTCATATGCATTTTACTTAACTTCATAGTATTACAGTTGGTTAGAACATTATATATTTTTCCTGATGTATCCAATTATAAATATATTAAAAAGATATTTGATGCCAATTTATCATAATGGTTACTTTGTAAATTGTCTGATGGGACAAAGTTGATAAGTCAGTGGATCTGAAAGGGTTAGTTGTGTTTGATACGAATATCTTTACTAAATTATTATTCATCGATCTCAACGTAGACTGTCGAGGTCATACACACAGTTATAGCTACTGAGTTAGAAGGTTTCAAATCATGTAATTGCCCTACAGCGGCATCTCAAGTAGCAGGATGCATTGTGGGAGACGGGGCCAGGTTAGGAATATGGCGGCT
>JAQQZZ010091797.1:0-29086 GCA_030265115.1 Mopalia vespertina
TCATTTACAGTTGACACAACCTTAAATATTTTTACATCGTCTGCAAACATTAAACATTTGGAAAACTGTATTTTCAAAAGCTCCCTTCTATTTACAATCAACATCAATCAGTTGCTAGCTACTTTACTAATGTTACATGGAGTTAATGTCTACTACACTGATTCAAGTGTCTTTATTTTTAGAGCTTTAATGAAATGCCCGATGACATAATGCAGGCCTCCAGTGGCTGGTTACTGGGTCACATTGTACAAGATTTCATTCTCCTCTTTAATGTGGTATTAGGAGAACATCGAAACATTCTCGCACGTGTCTGAGATCACGAATAAAGAATAGCCCTGTTGACAGATCTTTTAACGGACTACAAAGTGCGGACTCCTGTTAATAGGATATATTTATCTCCCTTTTATTGACTTTTTGGGGTGGAGACTCTTACATTGTTTCTTTAACAGTCACAAAGAGTTTTTTTTTTAGCTTCAAATTTGAATTTACAGTCTTGAATATAATTAATTACAGCTTTTAAGACTTGAGTCCAGAACAGTGGAAATGTTGTTGATGTTACTCTAAGAGTTGAATCAACAACAGCCTGGATTGTAGTTGATTATCAGGTAATAACCGCCAATTTTCACCTGTGAAGCATCTCACTGATGTTAGATGTAAGTGTCTGGGTGCGCAAACTTTAACGGCTGTTTGTGTGTAACCTTACTTCAAAAGTAACAGTGGGTCTGAGATAGCCTGACATTTATATAAGCCTGTAGAAACATTTATCTAAAGTGATTTGTGGGTATCTGTGTATCCAGAGATGTTAGTATACACATCAGCGCAGTTGTGGGGTAAGTCCACTGCTAATAGCAATCTCTTTCTTTCTGTCTAAGTTAAGAAAGAGTTGCAAAGCTACCAACTTGTCTTGAATGCAGAGAAATTTCATTTGTCTTGTTTTATTCATCTAATCCGCTTCTAGAAGAAAAAAAGACATTGCATAAAGGAAGGCTTGTTTAGTTCTGATTCATTTCTAAGTAGAACAGTGCAGACCTGTGTTTGAGTCTTCCAAAAAAGTTAAAGATGGACGTTTTCTTGCAACACCCTCATAATACGTGCTTGAAGAGCAGAGATTGATATCATGATGGTCTATGAGCAGACTAGACTATGTCTCACATGTGTTATACAGGCATGATGTTATGAATGAAAACATTATCATCTCAATAGCATTTACACTGGCTACTATGTAATTTGGCTTTTGCTCGACTCAGCACTTTTAAAAATCTTTTAAAACAGTTTATTTTATTTTTAATCATTTTAGGTACTGAATTGTAGGTTCAGTCCAATTATAAACTTACTCATTGACATCACATATTTTTAAAAATAGTATAAACAGTGAAGCAACTAAACCATTGCAAAATGTGACCTGTATAGCAGGTGGATTCCAGAAAATGAGAGCGTTTCCGAAGTTACTCAACTGATGATAATGATATTCAGCTGTAATTTTGAGATGTGTTGTGTTTTAAAGCAAATTAAACGGTTACGCTTCTGCAGATTAACTGTAAATCCCCTAAACGTTTGTACCTTTTTGATAGTTGTGAATGTAATCCTGTAGCATCTAAACAAACAAATTTATATTTTCTGAGAAATTCTGTACACATGTTAGAGTAGATTTATTCATAATGGACTGCAAATGGGACCAAAACAATTTTGTTGGAGACAAAATTCCGGCTTTTTCACATGTCTTTAGATGCAGGTTTCACTACTGGTAGTGTATAAGATATTACCCTTCTGCCTATTTTTGTATCCGTGACATTTTTTATTGTTCTGTGTTTGTAGGTCCTGCATGGCGATTTGATGATGACAATGAATCAACAACCTCATCAGAAACAATGCCCCCTGGTGCTGAGGAAACTCAAATGACCAAACACACAGCACAGTTATTTTACACCACGCCTCCAAGAGCTGTGAGTATTTCTCTTTTACACACATTATAAAAAAATGTTATACAAGAAGCATACTTTATGATTCTTTTTTTTTTTCATGACCTTTGCTCTTGATTTGAGTTTAAATCGATACATTTCATGGCTATGACACTGAAAATTATTAACAAGAGTCTATTCTTCGTTAAATTGTTTCAAAGTTTATTCTGGATACGGTCATAAACCTCATTTTGGATAAACTGGTCACTTTTTGCCAAGTAAAATTTATAAATTTACTTATTGCCTTTTTTTTATTTACAGAATATGATATACCACAAAGAAACTGATAGGAGGTATGTGAACATTGCTTTTTCTGTATACACATGTTTTAACGGTTCATACATAAGTCATATAAACAAGTCATATATGTTTCATGATCGCATGAAGAGATCAGAGGGTGTTATTATATACCCAGTAAAATCTTACTGCCATCATCAGGTGCTGGAATTTCTTAAATTACGTAAGAAGTCACAAGAAACATGTACCAAACTACCTTTATCAGTATTAATTGCCTGTTACACAAGTCAGGCTCTGGCAATCAAAGAATTGCATGGTAGTTTTACGATAATCAATACATACCCTACTTATATAAGTGAGGCAGAGTAAGAAGTGGACAATCCGGCATCAAATAAGTGAAATATCTTTGAGTAGAATGTTAATCCCCAATCAGACAAACAATAAACTGAACAAGGGGCTATTGAAAGCCTCCAGTGCCCTTCTTCTCTCAGAGATAAGTGGTGACAGGATTTGGACATTATAAATGTTTACACTGTATTCCTGCACCTTGTTCAGCATCTTGTGTTTGTCTTGAGTCCAGTCATTGTTTGTTACCAGTGACACTGAGAGTGGTCTCCTTCAACCATAACACCCCAACTAAACAAAACTTTATATCTGTTTATCAAGAAAACAACCAATACAAAATATATGCAATATAAGATGAGCTAGTAACATAGATTGGTTGATTGGTGTTAAACAATGTGCACAATGGTATTTCACTTATATGACGGTGGTGCAAGGGCTTAGGCAGAGGGGTGTCCACCCGTCCTTTGGCAACCCTGAATTGCCTTATTTGGACACCATATTTTAAGAAACTTAAACATGCTGGAGATAGGGAAACTGTAAAAATTGGACACCCAGTAACTTAAAAAGTGAAGCAACCTGATAATTTTGGACACCATACTTTTGATTTCTGGCTAAGCCCCTGCAGTGGTGTATCCACCAGTAATTGCCAAACTGACAAAACCACACAATGTGAAGTGTTTTGCTCTGTTGGAAAATTAATCTTCCTCCAGTGCTTAGTAAAGCAGTCTATACTTGAAATATTATACCATCAGCCAGCTGTCATGGGGGAAAAAGTAACATAGAATTTGTTTTATTGTTGTCAGGGTATATTTTTCAATGTCAGTAAATAATCTTAGCTTTAATATTATTATTATAAATAAGAAAAACTTATATCATTTTTACCTTCTCTAAACAGAAAGAAATATTTAGAGTCATTTGTTTATTTGGTCAATTTATAGTTGATTTGCCTGTCATGCATTGAAACAAACCTTTCTTTTTATCAAATTTCTGTTGTCTGAAGTTGTTCATGTACCTGTACGGTCTTTGACTTTGAAATAGGCATGTTATTGTGTTTATAAAAATCATTGATCTCTGATGGTCAAGTCTAAATTTATATCCAACATGTTTGTAGCTTCCTACAGTTAGTATTTCTTATGATTAATCTTCACTAGTTATTAGTCGTGGGACTTGTTCTGAGCGGTATTAATAAATCTACTTTACCTGTAATTACCTGAAAGCACCTACGATTGTAATACTATGACTGAAAAAGTATGGGAAAATAAGCAACTAAGCTGTAAATAGATAGGGGAATTGTCGAAAATGAAGAGATAATGAATTCTATTTTTCTTATTACCATATTGGACAAAATATATGCATGTTGTTACGGTGGATTAAAATAGAGACTCTTTATGAATGTGTAGCTATATTGTTAGTGATCCAGGTAAGTTCAATGACTGTATATTGGCAGGTGATTGAATATACTGGTCAGTCTCTATTAAGCCCTATCTTTGACGGACTGGTTGGGGGTTAACAATTGACTGTTCACTGACATTTTGTCAAACGGATTCTATAGTAGTCATAGTGGTGCTGTTTGTGGGCATTGTCCCGCGTTGTATTCCAGTGTGAGCCACTGAGCGGCTCTGTGATTGACATTGTACCGTGATACAGGGATTATCGTTGGAGGATATGTCCTAACCCGTCCACATTGTAAACCACACCTTAACCAAATCTCACCGGTAACCAGACTAGACGACAAATTTCACAAATCCGACCCGCTTACTTTGGCATGCTTTTGATCGGCTATTGAGCCGTGCATTCCACCTGTGTTCCTTCCTTCTTAAAACCAATAATGGAGTGGCTCTTATCTGTATTACATGTCTTCCTAGAACAGCTTCCAAATGCTGAGCTCTCAGTTAACAGATAGTGTACCCAAGATATTTTGGATTGACTCCAAGTTAATGTGCTTAGAAAAGTTTGAAATGAGATATAGACATACAGTGTTTTGTTATTGAGGAGTTTGCTATGATTGTAAGTATATAGGTATGTCATAAATAACTCTCACATGTTAAGCTGTCAGTAGATTGCGTTAACTTTCTTGCTGTAACTTGCACTTGGTAAACATTGACAAGTCGATTTATGACTTAGGATCTCTATTATTTACATTTTAATATCACCGTGTACACAATTCCTAAAGTGACATGCACAGACTTGAATTATGCTTTTGAATCTAAGTTCAGTTTACCTAAAAAAAAAATAGAAAATCGTTGAGGCATAATAAAGTTTAAATGCATTGAAAGCCAGGCACTTCTGATGAAGTTTTTGAGTTAATTTTAAGAGTTCAAACGACATATTTATTTAAATAATTATCTTGACATTTCATTAAAGTTTATTTAATTTTACAGAATAGTGATTTGTGTTATCCAGGTGATCAGTTTATAGTAATGTCTCTCTTGATTAGACAGGAAAGCAAGCTTAACTCTTGATAATTTTTCTGATCTACTGAGTATAGATTTTAATTAGAATTTTTATGTTTATGCTCCTAGACATTAACGCAGAGCTCTATCATGAACATAAGCTATGTCGAATATATGTGACTATGTGTGAAACAGAATGCTATTCTCTGCTCTATTTGTGAAAGATTTTAATTAGTATCTTGTTTATATTCCTTTTCGTTTAAGCTACATGTAACTGGCCCCTATCTCTGCCATGAGTTAAGTGAAATCTAAGATAAGACATATAACGAGTTGAGGTTAGGCTTACCTGGCTACCTCAGCCCTAACGAGCTAATTTACCTCATTATTTCTTACCTGTCTGCCCTACTGACCTCCTACATTACAAAATAAAAAAACCTTAATGTCACAAAAAATAAACCTCTTTGTGAAGCTTAAAATCTGGTGAAACAGTTGTCTTATGTGCGTATTTTAATAATCTTTAAAGATCTGTATCACACTTATTCAGCTCGAGTTTCATAGTTATTTATGGCTGCAAATTTTATCAAAAATCATTTGTTTTTCGAGTATCTCCAATCCTGATTATTAGACTGGATAAGGGCAGTTTGTTTGGAGCTTAGCACTTCAGGGATATTACTTTTCCAGCATGGTGAAACATTTCCCTTTTGACGGTTGTGCTAATGTCAATTACTGTTTGAAAATAACATCAACATACGAGTGAAATACCCTTTAACACTGCATACAACACATACATATAAAATGGCCCTATCAATCCATACAGTCTGTTGTAAGCATCGTAGAAACTGACATTTCTGAAGAGAGCAAACACCACTTCATATTTTAAGGCACGAGTACACCACTGTCCTATTAAGGATAGAGCAGATGATTGGGATCAATCTTCATGTTGCCCTGATGCTCTCAGGGGCAACAAATGCTGATCTATTTAGGATGTTTTTGTATTGCATCTTGTCAGTATCCTCTGTTGTCTTTGTCGAGGGTAGTTTCCTTCACCTGTTAGTCTGGTATGCCGTCATATCAGGTATGGTGCTTAATCCCATAATTCAAAATAAACCAATATATGAGAAAAGCGTTTCATATAGCATGATAATAATGCAGAAATCAGTCAATCTTATTATGTTATCTAATTATGTGAATTTTCATTGTGTTGTTTGTCTGTGGTTTTCTTCATTGATTAGTCCTATCAAAAAAACTTACAAAGCAAATAGTTATGTAACGTAAGGTTTGTTCAGTCTAGGAAATTACACAGTTTTCTAGTTGTAGAATTTCCAGAAAAAACATTTTTTATCTTAAAAAACTCATGAAAAATTAAAATTGTTTATTTAATTTCATTATAGAATTGAAGAGAAATGTATTGTGATAAATTCGACATGGTTTCCTTCAAAACCTGCCAAACACTGCTCAATTATTGCTTAAGTTTTCTTGATGTTAGATTCTGGAGAAAAAGTTTACAAAAAAAATACTTAAAATATAAATTTAAACCATTTCTAGTTCTCAAATCTTCACTTTAATGATATAAGTTGCGTGGAATACAAAACTTTTCCCTTGAAGAACCTCGGAAATTCATGTCTGCTTCTATAACATTGTTTTCAATATTCTTGCTTTGCATTTAAAAAAGACTATCGCTTAAAATAGTTTGATATGCTGTTGTTTTGGGCAGTTTGGTTTTTATATCCCAACAAGTCTTTGAAGAATTTGTTTTTAGAAATTAAAAATTGTAAATATTGATGAGTGTTGTTGAAAGTCGTGTGGTATCTAAGAAATTATCTGGATGTTGAAATTAAAAACCTGTTGGGAGACCTGCATGTGCTGTAGTATTTGTAAAACTCGGTCTTTACCTGTCTATCAGTCTGCTTACTATTGATTTCTGCTCTTATTGACACAGACTTGACAGTACAGGAGGCATTTCAAAACTTGCCCGCAGACTCAGTCAGAAAGACAGGAAAGAGCGCCACAAGTCGTCATCTCCAAGGCAACGATCTGTTAGCCTTGATTGGTAAGTTAACTTTTTCTAGCAATACATTTCACCCCCTGAACAGGAGTGTCAGAAACATGTGTTTGAATGTACATGTTTTGTGAAGTTGTGAAACCTACATTTTGTCTATTAAGCAATTGACTTTGAATGGTACCTTTGTTTAGGCTGTATAATCACTATGACTATTTTGATTTCATTTGTAGTTCCATATTAGCTGGAATTGAAACATGAAATTGGTGACTTCATGTGTGGCATAAACATTTCACATTCTAATAGGCATTATAATTGTGAATAGGCTGTTTTCTTCTCAAAGAGAATGACGTACTAGCTTTGACTGTAAGGGTGAAAGCAGAACACTTGACATTTCATAGTCACTTGTAAAACAATTTCCTTTCCTTTTATATTAAGGAGAGGTCTGCATTGGTGGTTGTATTCATCTCATTTAAATTAAAGTGGAGTACATAAATCTATCAATGTCACTTCAAGCTTAGAACAGTACGTTTGAGCATGCATTAAAAACGATTTAACAGGCATTTAATACTGATAAAGGTAGTTCGGTACATGTTTCTTGTGACTTCTTACGTAATACAAGAAATTCCAGCACCTGATGATGGCAGTAAGATTGTACTGGTTATATAATAACACGCTCTGATCTCTTCATGCAATCATGAAACATATATGACTTTGACAGCTCTAGGTGGAATATTTATAATAATGAACTCTTCCATGGTCATTATGTCATCATTCTTGACACTTGTTTATGATTTGGTGATATGAGTTAATTAATATTCGATCTTTATACTGGACTCATTCATAAGAAAGATTCAATCCCTTTGATGTCTGTATATTATTTGTTATATAGTAATTACAAAGGTGTATATTAATGCATTTGAATAAATAATAAGGACATAGGTATGAACTAATTTATAGGTTGATTATGGATACATAACTTGTCCAATTCTTTGAGAGTTGCTGCAATTGGATGCTTAAGGATAAAAACTTTAACATTATTGATTTGAAAAATAGGGTCAACATAATTCATCTCAAGATAAATAGCACTATAGCTTCTGTGAATTGACAATGTTAAAGTGCACATGTAGACAAGTTGTCCTAACAAGCTGTTAAGGGATGTGTTTTGTAAAGGGATATGTCGAAAAGCCATAACTTGAAATTGTCCTATAACTATGAGTCCCCATGTGGACCTCAGGTATATGACTGAGCCCCCTTGTGGACCATGTGTATATGACTGAACCCCCTTGTGGACCTCAGGTATATGACTGAATCCCTTTGTGGACCTCAGGTATATGACTGAATCCCCTTGTAGACATCAGGTATATGGCTGAACCCCCTTGTGGACCTCAGGTATATGACTGTCCCTTTGTGGACCTCAGGTATATGACTGAATCCCCTTGTGGACCTCAGGTATACGACTGAACCTCTTGTGGACCTCAGGTATGTGACTGTCCCCTTGTAGACATCAGGTATATGACTGAATCACTTTGTGGACCTCAGGTATATGACTGAGCCCCCTTGTGGACCTCAGGTATATGACTGAATCCCCTTGTGGACCTCCGGTATATGACTGAATACCCTTGTAGATCTCAGGTATATGACTGAATCCCCTTGTGGACCTCAGGTATATGACTGAGTCCCCTTGTGGACATCAGGTATATGACTGAGTCCCCTTGTGGACCTCAGATATATGACTGAGTCCCCTTGTGGACCTCAGGTATATGACTGAGTCCCCTTGTGGACCTCAGGTATATGACTGAATCCCTTGTAGATCTCAGGTATATGACTGAGTCCACTTGTGGACATCAGGTATATGACTGAGTCCCCTTGTGGACCTCAGGTATACGACTGAACCTCTTGTGGACATCAGGTATATGACTGAGTCCCCTTGTGGACCTCAGGTATATGACTGTCCCCTTGTGGACCTCAGGTATATGACTCCTTTAGGGAGCATTTTTTTTAATGAGGTGTCTTCTCTATTTTCCACAGTCTTAAAGTTAGACAGAGTGATAAATGGACAATCCATCGTCATATGAAAGAAATACCATTGAGTATGATGTTAGACACCTATCTGAGAAACAAACAAACAAATTCAATTTTGGATGGGCGTCTTGTGATTGTTCTGTCTTGATTCCTTTTATGCCAGTGGCGTTGAGGGTGGTTACGTTCAACTTTGGGCTGGCAGACCAGCATATGATTGAAATAACCTCAAGTACTCCATTAAACCCCAATTAATCCAACAACTCGCTTTTTCTATGAACATCAGCAATGTAAACCTGTCGTAAAAGGGAAAATCTTTCTTGAAAGTACTTGATGTTAAATCTGTCTAAAAAAATCTTAAACTTGTTATATTTGTTGTAAACCTAAGAAGTGCAGTATAAACTGGAGTAACTTGCTATGGTCCAGCAAATATAATATGCATCACAATGCTGAGGGTGTCCTCAGCATTTTCTAACTTTTGTTGTTGGTGTTTCTACAGTTCTTCAGGTTGTGCCACTTGTATTACCGTTTTTCTTTGGGACATTTTTAATACTATATATATATAGGGCATGTCTTTCTTGGCTGTATTCCAAGTCAGTATTTTGTATACAGATAGTGTCTTTCAGGTGAGTGTATAACAGTTTTGTATTGATACTATTGGTAAGGAGTGATTGGTGTTTTGCCATAGACATTGTATGGCTCTATTCAACCGCGACCAAGCTTGAATCAGACTTTATTTTAGATTTATAACTTTGTTGTGATTTCTCATACCAACTGCGGAACACAGAAGTGACAAAGAACACAGTTTAGACTTATTTCACCTGAGTGAAGAAACTTTATTAGATCAGATCTTGGCAATACCTCAGTTGGTCTACTTGTATAATAAAATACTCGTGCTTGTCAACTGATTCAAAACTAATAGAAGGGAAATTAGACGCAGAGTTCTGTATCTCTGATCGTCTATCATATCATGTAGCCATAGAGAAACAGAGTTTGAACGCTCCTAATCGTGTAATTTTAAGTTTTTACACTTACCGACTTTTATGTGTTCCATTAACTACTGTCCAGTTATGTTTTGTATTCTGAAAGCTGAGATACATTTTTTATTACAATTGCGTCCTTAAATCGTCCAGAATCCGCTTTTAAAAAAATGGAACATCATGGTCCAACTTTTTGTTGTCTAGCCGCCATATTCCTAACCTGGCCCTGTATCCCACAATGCATCCTGCTACAGGAGATATAGCTGTAGGGCAATTACACGATAAGAAGCCTTCAAACTCAGTAGCTATAGTGAAATATAATAAATACACTGGGTCTGCATCAGGTATAATCATTTGACCATCTCCTCTGATAAACATATACTAGCATGTTTACAAACAACTCACTCTCCTAAACTAATATGAAAATAATACAGGTTGCAAAAAAAAGTTTAAACACAAAAATAGGATTCATAGCCTGTCACCCCAAAAAATAAAAAAAGTTGAATTATGAGCTGTATTTTTTCCTCTTTGATTACATCAGCAACTCTGGTGATGTTGAGATTACTATGTCCTAGCTTTCCCTGTTATTTCCGGAATAATACAGGTCTTGCTTGACAACTTTTAAACACCACCTGTTTTTTATTTAAAAATAATTGATATGAATAATCAGGTGAGTCTAGACCACACAAAGTTTGACTTGAAAAACAATAATTTATAAGGAGTCATTTTAATATATTTTATGATGTTGCACAAGAGGTTGTCATAAAGGGGGTGTAAACATGTATACACACCAGGAGGTCCTATTTTACTGCCCTGTAGACCTTTTGGTAAAATATGCCTTACCTCTTTGTCCATGTTATAATCTGTACGTTCTTATATTATTATTACAGTCAGATTGTTAATGCAGGTTTTAGGATAGCAGATTTCAGTTCAACAACTACACAAGTTATGTTGTTGTCATGGCAACTAATTACCATCAGAAAAGATTGATTGATAAAGAATTGACATGTGTCTTTTTATGAAATGACCTTTTACGAAGTAGCATTAGCCAAATGCGTATTTTTTACTGTATTTTGGTAGTCTTATGAATGAATTAATATTCAAAACATAAGACCTTAGTTTCTCTTGATCTTTATAGTTTAAACGGCCACATAGAAGAGTGTAGTAGTTTCTTAATGGACATTGTGATCATTGGTCGTTGCTTCATGTGCACTGTGCAGATTTCAAAGTTAAAGCCTGTGTTTTTGTGGCTACATGTAGTTTACTTATATATGTGTGTGTGGATTATTATGGTGAGGAGTACTACCAGTAAACACTATTGTAGTATTCCTAGCTTGATAGGGCCTACTTGTCAAGATTTATATTGCTCATATTCAAACATGTTATGTTTTATCCAGAGAAAAGGGTGTGTTAATATGTATTAGATTCATGGTTTGTGACAACGGCAGATCGCTGAAGTGATTGCAGGTTAGATCATGTGCTGTTTGGGCACTCCGACTTCTTACTCAAGAGGGTTTACTGTACAGGTAGTTTGACTGGACACATTACAAGGCACAGGTGTCCCATGAAGACCCACCTGATATCAGCATATTAGGCTGATGGCATGACCAGATAATAGAGTTGGGGGACTGCACAGGACTTATCAGGCAGTGTTTTTCATTAATATAGCAGTTGACTTGGCAAATGTTTGGAAACTCAGGACATTCGTCCTACTGGGTTAAATTCGGAGGACTATATAGGACGCTTCAGACAAATTTGGATTACCTGTTCACCTTACCTGATGTTACATACAGGCCACCCCAAACAGTACTACAGTGAATGATATAATGGTTCATGGATTTTTCTAAATATTATCTCTCTGTTTTACATCTGACTTTGAAGCACTAAAATCACCTAGCTCTTGAGCATTAATTGCATTCTCTTTAATATATAAACAGTTACCAGTTACAGGATTTTGATAAATTTCTTCCAAATATGGAAGTTTTTGAGATCAGACTACATATCTCTGTAGAGCTGTGTTGTTGGGTATCCAGAACAGGAGCTTATTTACCATGTGTTACCTGCAAGTTACCTTTAAATGTGAATTAAATGGTAGTAGAATGCATTCTATTGGCCTGCTCATCATGGATGGCTCCCAGAAAGGGCCTCAAAGTAAAAGATCCCCAATAAAAGGACCCCTTTCCATTGGGTCCCCAACTCGATTTCTAATTGGAGGCAGCAGGAGGAGACTGAGTCTGTAAGTTTGCAAAGTTTGTTGTAAGGATATTTTTTTCAGTATAATTGCTAAAATTCAAATTTGTTAGTTTTTTCTTCTAATGGATAATAATATTAGGAGCTGAGTTATGGCTCAGCACCCCATTTTAAGTACCGCTCTCTCGCTCACAGGTTTAAGTCCACTTTTCTACTCTAGCTACAAACTTAAAGAAAAGTTCTGCATAAATCACTTGATTGAGACATGTTTCCTCAAGGTGTTTCATTGAACTACATGGACCACCGTCAAGGTCATATAAATAAGCTATCCTTCTGTACAACAAGCTCAGGGCCGTGGCTTAGTGGTTAGCATGTGCGCTTACTAATCCTACTTCATTGTGTAAATGTTACTTCAAGGTTTCCTCTTGGTTTTCCGCCGTAATTAAGCAAAGAACAGTGTGAAGTGGACAATCCTTCATCATATAAGTCAAATGTCCTTGAGTATGATGTTAAACCCAAGTCAAACAAATAAACTGTACAATGTAAAACACTAATCACATAAATAAGTATATTTTTAAGAATGTTATATGAAAATTTTTTATAATGAAATTACAAGAAGATTTCTTTCCATGCAGAACTTTAATTAAACTAATTTTGCATGGCCCTTAGCATGTACAGGATATTACCAGCAGAGAAACTTTTTTGAAAGTATTGACTTTGGTTGATTTTCAAGGTCTGTCATCATTAAAGTGAAACATGATAAATTGTTTTACAACTTTAATGGTAATGTCATACAGTGATATTTGAAAGTTTAACAGCTTGTCATTTACATTTTTTGATATATGTCAACATTAGGACTTGAGTGTGTTATATAATAACCAGGGTAATTAATTTCACTAACCAAACAGTTTTCCAATCCTCTGTTCTATAATCATTTACACAAAACACTTGTGAATGAGAAAGTGTGTTTTTGTGGTGAGTATGTTGTTGTACAAACAGTAGTCATTCTCTATTCTTAATGGTCGTTTGACAAATGATGGTGTTTTGGTTCCGGAAATTTGGTGAGAGAGTGGGTGTTTCATTGTGATCCACTTTTGTCAATATTTACATGCCAGAGATCAGAAATCCTTTCCCCACTTTCGCATTTTTATCGTCGCAGTTTGTTGTGGTTGATAAATTGTGCTGCTAATTTCTAGAGTATGGTATCTGTTTAGCTTGTATAACAACGCCGTGTAAGACTTTTGACATTTCTGCAACCTCATTATTGGAGAAGCTGTTAATTTTTGTGTACTGGAGAAGAGAAGGAAAGGTCATATGGCTACTGTGTCACTCAGGATGTCTTCCTACTTGGCCCAGTTTCATTCTGTCAAGACATTTTACATGAAAATGGCAAATATGATATTTAAACAGTTTTTAAAGGGTGATAATGTTGCTGGAATGTGTCGCTGCAGTCAGCATGACCTGCTGGCAACAGAGGCTCGGTTATAACTGTGTCATCAGGATTATGAGCAAATTCTAAACCTAGAGTGTGTAAAATTATCGTAAATTAGCACAACAGTTCAACATTTTCTCCTAAGAGGCATTGTTTGGTCAGAGTGTGACAAAAATTCTTAACTGTTCTGAAATATAGCAAATGCTTCCCAAAGCAAATGTAAAATTTGTAACTCAGATAATATTGAAGACCAATATCATTTTGTGTTGATGAGTCCTATATACATGTACATGTATGAAATGCTAAGAAATCAATTCTTAGCTTAAAAAATTTACAATATAGAACTGTACACCACTTGCTATCTTAATGTCTACAAGAAACAAATCTGTTTCGAAGAACTTAGCAATATTTTGTTATTGCTAAGCCCTATGTAAACGAAACCAAATACTGATTGCTAAAATGACCTGACAATTTAATGAACAGGTGTACCAAATGTATGGTTTTTCACTGTACAAAGGCTTAAGGCCAAATGTATTTCTATAAACAGTATTAATAATTTTATCTGAGCTTATATGAATTATCTGCGATAAAACGCATTTAAATAAATTTTAATTGTTTTATGGGTTTAGATATATTTTACATGTAATTTTGACTATCCTGTGACTCAGTTGGTATTGATAAATCGAACATTTACATATGTTGGTTGAAAGCAGCAATCGCCCTTGTGTGTTAAACGGAAGGGTGACTGTTGTGGTATATTTTTACAAGATTTTTTCTCCGTTTTCCTCTGCCAATACAATGCCATCGTTTAAATGTAATTCCCTTGTAGAAGTCAAGTTGCTATTGTCCAAAAAATCCTTAATTGAATATTTTATGTTTAATTCTAATTTTTTTTCTTTGAAAATGAAAATTTTGCAATATATTGGATTCAAATCGAATATTTTATTAAATCTTCAATCTATTCTATTGTTAGTACCATGTGTGTTGCTGATAGTTAACTAAGTAACACTTTAAACAATACTTAAGTTTTATAAATTTTGTTTCTTTAAGCATTGTTGGTTTAAATTGCAAACAACTATTCATGCAAATCGCCAGATCTGTAAATCTAGAAAATAATGTTTGAAACAAATGCAAAAACCCAAGCATCCTTTGAACTGTAGAATAATCTTTGTTTCTAAATTTATTTCCAAAAGACATTAGCATGACAGGAGCTGTTTTTTTAAATTTATAAGACAGCACCTCCATTACTATTCAGTTGAGAGCATTTTCTCAAGGAAGGGGAACTCTAGGGACCAGAAATTGTTCACGTGAAGACAGCCACTGCAGAGTACGCTCATTTAACTTGCAAATTTATGCCACTTTCAATAGCCAGTGGTCACGCCGTTTATGATATAAATATGTATGATTTCTTGTAATGTCTACATCATAGATCTGTATTTTATCACAGAGTGGAGATCAGTCACGTTTCAGCGTGCCTGATAGACATCTCCACAACATCAAGAAAATCATTATAAGGCAGTACAATTAATGAAACTCTCTTATCGCCCATCTACAATCCGTCTTTCATGATACGATGTCTTATAAACCTTTAATATCAAATAGTCTCTGCTGATTGATAGCTGCTGCTCAAAAGTCTGCCAGTTTTCAGTGAAAGATAAATCTGGGTTTGAAGATATTAGCTATTGGATAAAGACACTAACTCATCTCTGTATCATTAAATATAATTTCTAGCCTAGGATCTTGATTTTTATTAATTATTTTTTTTTTTGGTTTGTGTGTGTTCAGGACATTAAGTGCTAAGTAAATACCTTTTTATTTGAAAGTGTCTGTTGAAATGATAACCTGTTAGGCTTACTCAGACCCATTGATGAGGCCTGTTATCTGTTTGTCGCTTCAGTTTCCCTAGGAATTATATCTTTAGATACATGTATTTGTTTCTCTGTGTGCTCATTTGATATTTTTATTTTCTGTAGACTGATAATACTTATAGTGCAATTCTTTTAATCTTACTGTAGTCCACTCAGAGCTCCTATTGACATGCCATGCCATCACAATTCTAGTGAATCTTTGTCTCCGAAAGTTTTAGTCCGTATTATCCTATTCAGTCTGTCACGAAGAATTTGAAACAAGATAGAGTGGTCGTAGACTGACAAATAAGCACCATTTAATTCTGCCATGTTCTTTCCAATTATAACGGTCCAGACATTTAGATCGCCGCCATTGCCATGTATACATTTGTAAAGTTTTGTCATTGACTTATTAGTTTTTTGATGTAATTGTTTTTATATGCTGATTATTTTGTCAGATTGGATGATACATTACGTTAATACCTGTTTTACAGGCGTCGACTTTACGACAGAAAGCTTACTGTCTAACCTTACTGGTTTGTTCAAATACACTGTGTTACACTTATTGTTATATATCTATGTCCATACTTGTAGTTGAGACCACTATTATTTTATGACTCTAATGTCTTATCTCAGACACCTACTAAGCTAAACAGGTGAAGATCAAAGAGACCTGGATTCATAAGGTGTGATACCTGAAATAAAGTCAAATAGGTTTTTTGGATAGTTATTAGGTCAAGTTATATTCTCATTTTTATGATAGCTTAAATAGATTGTCCATTTAAAGGTACCTGGCTGGTTGACAAGTTGACAGTTCTTTATAGTTGATAGGGGTTGCCAGTGTCTCTCTCTGTTAAGTGGCCGTGTGGGTTGAAGTCGTGTGTGCAGCGGCTCCACTACTCCCTTGGCACTTTCTCATTCTACAGAGATTAATAACTATGGAAAGACAACAAGTAAAGAGTCCAATATGAAACATACCTGCACTTTACCTATGTCTTTGCTGTTAGATGAACTTATGTGGGGATTATATTTACCTGCCTACCTGTTGGATTAACCTCTCTAATGCTTTGATCCATGTAAAACATTGATCAAGTTGACTTTTTATCCAGCTCACATCTATTACTGCTATTTAACTATTACCTGTATTAGATAACGACTTTTGATCAGGTGAATGCTTGTTAAGAGACCTGGCAGAATATCAGCATGGCCAATTGAATGTGCATCGAGGCAGACAACGAATCAAGCTAAATGTCCCCTAAGGCTGTACATCAGCTACACAGGGCCTGGGATGTTTTATGTTTCTCCCTGTGCCCAAGACAGACAATCTAGAAACACCTGAGAATTTTGGATTACTTTTGAGAGTTACAGTTATGTTGATACCTCTTTAAGATAATCTTTCTGGATGTAATCCTGCTGAGAGTTCCATTGAGGTTTTTATCAAAGTGATTTTAGGTCGTACCTGGACAAATTTCATATTGTCAACTATGGATTACAATTGAGAACAAACATTTACTGTTTACCTATGCTACATTTTGCAATTATGTCTCACCTGTGGATCTGTGCAACACTGACAATGAGCAAGTGGTGATTAGAAATGTTGCATAAATTAAACTGTTGACTGATAAGCTGTGTGATAGTTTTCGTCTGATTCATACATTTAGATTTTACATATGGATAGGTAGAAATCTGATGTTGATGTGTTATTGTCTTCAGAGGAGTCCAGTTCAGTGATACCATTCTCTGAGGAGAGCATGATTCATTGTAATCAGCTGTTAGAATCTATCAGATATGTTTTCTTTACATTCATAAAGTTTTATCAAATTTATTGAGTGCTCATGAAATCATGCCTGCTAATTGCAATAATGACATTATCCACTGAGAGCTGTCACGGTATATCTGTGCGTGTGGTGATTTCTTGTCGTGTGTAAGGTAATCCCACCCCAAGGGTACTCTGACGCGCCCACCACATGGGGTTCACTCGCCCTGGTCTCCAATGGATGCACAGCAAGTTTTAGCTTCAGCAAAAATGAAGTTAAAGAATTTGATGCTTTGTCAGGAATTTCTGTAAGAATTATATTGTATCCACTTTAAGTCTTTACTTCATGTAACTCTGATCAAGGGTATAGTTTGACTCCATTCACAGAATTCTTTGTTTATGACCTCATCCATTGTTCTTGTTTTCTTACAGTACAAAAATATTCACCAGATGTATTACACAATTGTAATTGGTGGGTGGTTGGAGGGAACTTCCTGTTGCCCTGGGCGAAGGGTATGGAGGGAGCTTCCTGTGGCCCTGGGTGAAGGGTTGGAGGGAGCTTCCTGTTGCTCTGGGTGAAGGGTTGGGAGGGAACTTCCTGTTGCCCTGGGCGAAGGGTATGGAGGGAGCTTCCTGTTGCCCTGGGTGAAGGGTTGGAGGGAGCTTCCTGTTGCCCTGGGTGAAGGGTTGGGAGGGAGCTTCCTGTTGCTCTGGGTGAAGGGTTAGGAGGGAGCTTAAGTACCTTAATAAGTTAAACCCCAATCAAGCAAACAAACAAACTAAATTTTTGTTGATAAGAGAATTTCATTTTATAAATGTTGAGAGAAGAAAATATTGCATTCCTCTGTCGGTGATATAACCCAGAATGTCGACAGTGTAAACAATCTACCAAGTAAATGTCTGACTAAATAATACTGTGAATAGTTTAGCATAGAAGACCAAAGTCACAACTATGAAGAACTTCTGAAGTTAGCTTAATAAAACCGGAAGATGAAATAGTTAAACATGTCTTGTTTATCCTTCTTCAGATTTTGGACTGTGGTCTTGTATGACTAAAGAATGTCACTCTATCTTTCAGGTCAAATTAAACAGGGTGTCTACAACAGAGAGATTTGTCGCATTTGACATAACTTGATGTGTTTCATTGAGACATAGAAGTTATTAACTAAGGCCAATAAATATGTGCACTTATATGCTTTTATGAGTTATTATGAAATATCTCAATCTCAATAATTGAAATATACAATAACTTTATAGGGTACAAATAGTTTATTAATCAAAAATGATTATCATCCGTTCAAAATGATTTATTTGAGATGTAGTATAAATTGTCAATAATAATAGTGCAACATTACAACATATCCCAAAATAAGGAAAATACAGTACTGGGTACAACATTGAAACAATATGGGATTTAGAAAAGTACTACAATTGTAGTTTATTGCCCTTTGTCTGCAATTATTAATGGCTCAAACTGCCTTTTTTTTGCGTTCAAAATTCAATGTTTAAGGTGGTATGTACAAACTTATGATTTTTTCCATTATCTATTTTGAATAGTAATTTTCCGTGACACTAATTAAACACAGGTGTTGTGGTCACACCTTTTATTCTGTCACTTTATGATAATAAACCATTAAGTCTATGTTGTCATTTAGCAGGCCTGGACAAATTGTGCTTTGTTTTTTTTTCTATTTACAAATGAGAAGACTAAAATTACGCTAATTTCTAGCTGTATGATACAAGTTTTTAAATTAGCACCTAGGTGACACTGTTAGGGTGTCTGGCCTGGTATCCATATATTGTCACAGTCAGGGTGTCTTGTCTGGTGTCCATATATTGTCACTGTTAGGGTGTCTGGCCTGGTGTCCAAATTCTTTAACAGGTGGGATGTCTTCTCCCCGAACTATTTATGCCTTTCCTCAACTTCAGCTAACTAACCTTCTATTTTGTAGAAGGCTGAGTGGGCTAGGGTGCTAAAGATACATTGTCTGACTGCGGGTGGTGGGTGCAATTTGCGGACTGGTTTTAATCTGCAATTTTTTTCTAACCTAGAATCTATTCAATCTAAGAACGTGTTATCTCAAAATAACGAAAATTATGCATTTGCCTATATGTGTGTGTATACTGTGACTGGATCTGCTGACTGATTCGGTGTCATTATACCGGTGACTGATCCAGTGTCATTATACCCTGATTGGGAGGGCTGTTCCTCCCTGGCGCATTAGACTGTTGTGGGCAGGGTGCAATCAGTAACCTCAATATGGATTATTTGGATAGTACCATGTTATTTACATAGAACAATGCGACACGAAAGCATTCTGTCAGTTTATTGATGAATCTTAATCATACAACCACAGCTGATTACACACGATGTGGCTCCGGCAATCATAGGGTGGTTTTTACAAGGTTTCCTCTCAGTTTTCCACTGTAATGAGGCAAGGAACAGTGTGAAGTGAACAATCCGTCGTCATACAAGTGAAATACGCTTGAGTATGACGTTAAACCCCAATCAAACAAACAAACATACACAGCTGATTAATGAACACAAATATCTCCAAATCACAGTCCAATTTATGTGATTGAATGGAGTGTAACATCTAATGATTGTTGATGGGATGATGAGATAATATATTGATCTGATAGAAGTACTGTCAACATCTGTATCATACAGGGCAAAATTCTATTTTGTAACAAATTTTGTGCAATATAGTGTTAAAATATTCTCTTTTGGCACACGCTGTTGCACCAAAAACACCTGTCACATGACAGAATATGAATCAATTGTTCACTAACACTCTGATTACATAAGTGCAGGGCTTACGCACAACTTATGCATTCAGCACTGATTGCTTCAATTCATTATTAAAATGTTAACGATCATATAATTAATGTAAATCATAAAGACCTTCTTCAATGGGTCACCTGTAGTAATGTTGTTTGTTAATCTGATGATTGTTGTCAAAATAAGTCGTTTGTAGTTGTGGAAATCTAATGTAGTTGGCGTGTAATTTAAATATTAATGAGAATAATTTCTCATTTCACTTGCTCACCATGAACTTTAATTATTGTTATGTTCCATTGGTAAGCCGTACAAGAGGAACTTTTGACCCTTCATGTCAAACTCTCTAACTGTTTCTCTAAGGTTCAGGCTTATTCCACTCACTTGATCTTCTAAAAGGGAATTTTAAATTTATTGTTGACATGTTAATTATTATAAACAGCTCCTATAAGGTCATCATGTCAGCATGATGTTTTTTTAGTCTTTAATAATTAGTTAGACTTCTAAAACCTGTTTAAAATATTCAAATGAGCTGTTTAAAAACTATTTGAATATAAATGAGTTATACCTGGCTGAATTGAATAAACCTGGTGTTTACGGACGGTTGTCTAGCAAATTCAGTAGAATATCAAGTGATCGTGAAAGACCTAAAATTGATCACAGATAAACAATAAGCACAACAATCGATTTCACTATTGCCAGCAGTCCTCTCTTGTCCAAAAATGAAGGATACCCTTTGGTGGCGCTTTATTGTTCGACTTTCAGGCACCCAGTAGGTATATTACATGTTTAGGGCAACAGTATATATTAATATGTACATGTGAGTTACCATAACTTGAGATTATGATCTAGTTATAAACTTGTCTCTGGGAGTTTATCTCGAACATGAGATGATTCATTGATTTTTATTAATCTACACCCCTGTGCCAGTGTAATTACTTTTCAGAACTATAAGTACATGTAGATAAAGTCTACAAATAAAATAGATTTTATTATAAAATGCATTTTGTGTGTAACTAATGAGAGTATGTCTGTTTCAGTGGAGATGGACGCCGTATGAAGATTTTACCGACCTCTCCGTCAACGGAGACCAGCGAGCAGACGCCATCCTCTGAGAATATGACTCTGCCGCCTTCATCCAGCACGCCTCTCTTTAAAGATGTGAACAGTCTCTCCCCAAGCCCCAAGATGAACAAACATTTTGCTAGTAAGTATAAGCCAGACTGAAATTATGTTATTACATGTATGTATGAAAGTAGTCAGGGGAGTTTCTTCAATCAATTTGGGGGATTCCCTAAATATTATTTGCCAAAAATAATTCCAAATGTGTCAAAATCAATCCAAAAAAGGGATCAACTCTAATCTCAGACGGCCTCCGCTGAGAGTTGGGAGGGAGCTTTCTGTTGCCCTGGTGCTATCAGAGCTAAGGGGCAACTTGAAGCCGATATGTTTGTGATGTCTTTGTATTATGTCCTGTGATTGTCCTGTTTTGGTCTTTGCTTGTTGCCGGTGACCTTGATGGTGGTTTCTTTCACCCAGTGGGCTGGCATGCCTTCATAAAAATCTTAAGTAGACTTCAGCTTGATGGTTAGACGTAATTGGATTAGTCACCGTAAAAATCATCCTGATGGTTTGCCACAGGAGAAAATACACCCTTGCTGCAGTTTGTAAAATACAGAATTATGCTGTATGTAACATTTGATCTGTTGAAATTATAAAAAAAAAAGATAGTCTGCCCACAAGATGAATTGTTTCTGTTTTCAACCTAGAACAGTTAGTATTTTATCAACATAACATGAATCTTCATGTATTACCATAGATCAGATTTCTCATTCTCTGCTTTGAGCTAAAGTTAGATCTTGTATAATACAAATTGTAACTTTTGAAAGCTATATCTATAGTATTATTTTAAAATTTACCTGCAAAAAGTCCAGAAAACAATTAGCTTAAAAAAATGTTTTATGTTTGTTTCATATTTTTATGCTACACTTGGTCTTTCGGTGAATTGTTCTGAAAAATGTGGACTTGTTTTGTGCTAAGAAAATGTGGTCAGGCTTGAAATTAATTGTTTTTGTCAGTCTAGTTTTTAAGCACATTAGAGAGATCGTAAAAACAAGATTTCTGATTGGTTGTCTGTAAAAGAAACAAGCAGGGTCGTGATATAAAAACCTGAGTGACATTATGGTGTAGAAAACTAGGTGTAAATTGAGTAATCAAGTTTGTAGTGAGTGAAGAACTTGACAGTCGTGAAATGACTGGAGGCGACGTATCTAGGTAAAATGTCATTAGACAGAAGTAGCTGATCAAGGCAGCCCCTCAATTAAACCTGTACTAACTGTCCCTGGTCGCTCTACAGTTTAAATAAACTCAGACATCTGAACTACACATTACCTCGTTTCTGTGTACTCTTTGGAAAGGGTAGACAAGCATGCTCCAATTGTGTACGCAACATGATGCTTCCAGAAACACTCAGCTTGCCGAGTGCTACTATAGTTGCACAAGCTTAAGTAAAACTTCACTATTTTTCTGCCAATCTACAAATTTTGTCAATACCTTCATGTATATATAGTGGGTTGTTTTTGGAAGTCGACTGTATGGGCCATTTACATGTATCTGCCCTTAAATAGGATAAAGTATTCAATATTGCCTCTAAATATTCAATGTCCTTTATTTCCTAGACGGTAAAATTCAATTTCAAAATAAAAGGTTAAATTTTGAAGCAAACAAAATTTTTGTTTGTTTGGATATGTAAAAAAAATTATTTCTCTCAACCTCTGGTAGCATCTATTTGTCAGAGATGCATGTATCTTCTAATATGTAAAGACTTTATGAATGTCGAGAAAAAGAAATATGCGTGCCTTCAGTGCAAAACAATTGGAGGTTTCTTTGACTGACATGGCCCACACTATTCCAACTGTTTTAAAGATTTAACTATAGATAGATATGCCTCCATTGTGAAAGAAAACACAGAGGATGAGCAGAGACAAACAGAACCCTTGCCAACTTTTGCCATAGATTTTTCTTGCAATGTCTTTTTATAAGACAGGTTGTAGTCTTGGAATTTAATTGATGGTGTATTCTGGGCGACCCACTGAACAGCTAACTGATAGGTACATGAAAACCTCCATACAAATCTCGTTTTTAACAGAGAACTATTTTAAAGACCTCCAAGGTGCTATTGTTCTGCTTCAGTTTAAAAACCTCTCAGACAAACTGTGGAGACAAAATTTTGACAGTTGTCTAAAAAACCACCAGCTTGTAGTTAGAGCTCGTGATCACGTTAAATACCTACTTTATCATCTTTAGTAAAGCCAGTGTAGAAATTTGCACTAATTGTTTTTATGTTCAGGACTTTGTTAAATGTGGTTAGTTGAGTTGAAGAAAACAAAACTTTAACTCACAAAGTAGGCTACAGTAGACTTCTTAAAAATTAAAAACAAATATGAAAGAATTTACACCACAAGTGCTTACATTAATGATAGTTTACACCTCAGAACAACAAGATATTTCTGTCTGATTTGAGTCAAGAGTGTTCTTTATTGTCCAGCGGATAAGTTGATCTAAATAAAAGCACTAATACTGTTTAAGCCCGAGAAGATTGTAGAATTACAGGCCAAAACAAGAATATAATCTAATCACAAATTTATGTTGATACTAAAACATTTGAACGTGTTTTTCTCATTATTTAACATAATAAGTACTTCTGCTGGCTTGTGAATCTTGTAGAGACTTGATTAAGGTTACACAACACTGGTTAAGTTTATGAGCTTTTATCCTGGTTATATTTAACCATGACTAATATGTGGTAAACCCCAAGTGTCACTCTACAAACCGATTGCACACTGTATTGCCTCAGGCATGAACACATACACTCTAATGTTGGTTTATACTTATCATAATTCTACACTACCAATATAACTACTCAGTGAATTTTTTTTATTTTGTTAGGTATCTTTCTCATTATTGTGCCAAAGGTGTCATAATTTATTATTTTCACATTTATTAATTTAACTTAAATGTCTTTCTGTTTGGATTTTTTGAAATGCTAGCTTTAATTGATGACAGACATGTTTGTACATGTAAAGCTGTACCAAAGATAATCTTTATTTGTGAATATTATACCTCATTTAAATTCCTCCCTATTCTTTGCATGTGTTTGTTGCTGTCACAAGTTTGGGATATAAGCCTGCAATGATATATTGGCCCGTAACTTTTTTGAGTTACCTCCTCAGCTTCATCTCCGTCCATATAACTTTTTATTGGTGACTGACCAGTCCATAAACTGTCATATAAGCATTTGTTTATAATGACTTTTCAATTAAAATCAATAAACATATATGATTTTTAAGTTTAAACATAACCTTTTCTGGACATACTATATACTATAGACACCATTAAACACAATGTCAAACTACTATCAGTTATAGTTTAGATATTCTTACTGCACACAGAATTGTACGCCAATAGCTTTAATCTTTGGAAAAACTATTAAAAAAAATTACCTGGAAAGAATTTTGTAGCCATCTTAGTATATATCTATAATTTTTCTCTCTTCATTTATTCAAAATATATATCTAACTATATATGTAGTTATAAATATATGCAATTTTTTCATATGGCACTCTTGGTGTAAGGGGAAGCAACTCTTATCATGGGAAATTTTAATCTAGAGTAGTTTCCCTTGTTTTGATTGTTTTCAGACAGTCTAATTGTGCTTGCCTTTTGGGGTTTTTCTTTTGAGTTGTATAGGCCTATGAAAATACATTACTTGATTGTGAGCGAATCGTATGTTGAAAATTTATTGAGTGAAACAAAATTACAGTAATTGTTAACACCAAACTGAAAAAGAACTCCTTAAGTTGCCAATTGTTGTTTCCCAGTTCATCTTTATTACAGCTCTTGTCAAATAAAATATCTCTCAAACCAGAATATACAGCTCTCCCTCTGTTGAGTAACTAATAAACAACCATATGTAGAAAGTCTCTATTTTCTGAATGTGAATACATCATCATGGCCTGTCTATCCTTTCTGAACCTCACCCCTGATTGGTCTCTGCAGGGTGTAATCAACGCAGACCTGCCTAGTCGGTGTATTCTGGAGTATTTTGTACACATAATTTATGTTAAAAACACCAATAGGCCATCAAATACACATAGAAATTAATATTCTGTGCTATTCTGTAATACAAAAATACACATAGAAATTAATATTCTGTGCTATGCTGTAATACAAAAATACACAAAATGGTAAGAAAATACTCCTAAAGAAATTTTTTTGGCACATCAATTTCTTCTCCAGTAGGCAGGTCTATCAACAGTAACTGGGAATTAAAATCTTGGCTGGTATATGGGACATGATATGATTGACAGAATGCATTGTACTCACTAAATGACCTACTTACCTATTGTTATTGATCGACAGGTCCGAAACGTAAAGGGAGTGCTGAGATGGACAATGGGGGAGCATCTCCTAACAAAACCGACAAGAGAAGGAATGATAAAGATAAAAAAACGCCTTTTGATTTAAATGGTGAGCTCAATTTCTTCAATTGTATTTATGTGGAATATCGTCCATAAGAATGTTTCTTTATAGAAGAAAATTCAACCAGTGATTGCCCTGGGTTGTCTTTGTTTGTTTCCAGTGGTTTCCTTCACCCTTTGGTCTGGCCAGTCGTCATCTGTTTGAAATAACCTTCAGCACCAGCATTAAACCCAAATCAAGCAAATGAAATAAAGAGTTTAATTCATACCTGCCAGCTATCTCATTTAATTTGATTTTGTCAGTGCATGTCACTAAATTGTGGAAAAGTGTTCAAATAAATGTGTTTTACTTTGAAACAGTATGTGTATTAATAGAAACACACTGGTGATTAGCATAGGGATCAGGTTGTTCTGTTGCTCTTTAGAATAAAGGGCAACAGGAATCCGTTTTCTCTGTGACCGTGCTGAACAGTGTTGTCCAGATCGAAATTTACTTTTTTACAGGTTTTCAGAAAGGTTGCTTATTTTTTTATTACCTGTACATGGACATTGACAAGGTAAAAACATCATATGAGTGAAATACCCTTGAGTGAGACTGTAAACAACAATGGAACAAATAGAAATGAATATGTAATGCACACTTTGCCATGTGGCATCATCCTGTGATTGTCCTGTCTTGTCTTTGTTTGTTGCCCATGGTGTGGTGGATGATTTCCTTCACCCATTGGGCTGGAACAACGTTATGTGAATGAAATTACCTTCAGTATGGTGTTAAACCCTAATCAAACAAACACACATCATCTGAGCGTACATACATGGAGTCGCCCATGCCATTGAGAGAGGCTTGTTTATGCTCTTCAGATTACTTCACTTATTATCTCAGTGACGGAAGTTTCAGGTAAAACTAGATAAACAGTGTTAGTCTTCTTTCCCAAGCAGCCCGCTGGCTAAGGGCAGTTTGTTTGAAGAGTGGCAATACTGTCTTTACTTAGCACTGGACAAAAATTAACTTTCCAACATTATTGAAATGCTTCACATCTTGATTGTGCTAGCGTCAATTATTGTTGGAATACACCGCCGTCATATAAGCGAAATGCCCTTAAGCACGGTGTAAAACACCAATCAATCAATGAATCCTTCCCAAACAGGCTAAAAATGTGTTATAGTCATGGTTAATTGATGTAATAAATGTGTTGATTAATTGACTTTCCCACTGGGTTTAAGATACTATGGTTGTGTGTTGTTACCTCTGGTGTTGTGTGTGGTTGACATCTACATGTATCATGGCTTTGTTTTTAACCAATTGGGCTGGTATGTCATCATTTGAGTGGCATTTAACCCCAATCAAACAAAGAATCAACAACAGAGCTCAATCTGTGTTTCTAATGGATTCTGTTTGTCGCCCTTATTTTTTTCCTAAATGTTTACAAGTTCAGTCCCTTAAAATGAAAAACCAGGGAGAGATCTTTGTATAATGTTGATGTTTGTATTTGGTTACAACCGTTTCACTCTCTTTGGATATATGTTTCTGGTGTTATTTAACTTTAACCATTGAGATATTTATATCCAAAATTCTACAACTTCACTCCTAGTGTTTGTCTTCTATGTGGCTTCCACATTTGTGTACAGTTGAATTTGATTGGTTGGTCTAGATGGCCAATGAAATCAACAGAACTGACCAAATGTAAACCATTATGAAGGATATGGCTGGTGTGCCTGTAGCTGCATTAGGTGATAATGACTTTAGCTATCAAGTTCTTCCCAAACATAGCAGGGTAGGCCTTCACTCCAGTGAAGACAAATATAGTGTCTTAAAAAAATGCTTCATTGTTGGAGAATCAATTGCATATTGTGATGTAGATGTTGCCTAAGTTCAATGTATGGTTAGGACAGAATTACTGATGGATTTCTTTATCATTGAATGTAGCTAATGGTAGATTTTATAGAAGAAAAAAAATATATTTATATAATGCAACCAATCCATGTTTCATTTCAATATGCTTAACTTCAGTTTGTTTATCACTTGTGTAAACTAGTTGAGTTAAATAATTTGAGATGAGCTACTAGCTTTAGCAAATTTTGGATGAGGTCAGTTGAGGATAAAATGGTTTGTATTCTAAACGTGGAAGCGGGTTTGTTAAAATGGAAGATGATTAGAAAGGGAGATCAGTGAGAATTGTTTAAAAATACGGAGGATGGTTGGTAAACTTTGTTCCTCTTCTATTAAGAAATATAATGATTGCATCTTTGGTAAATTCAAGCGTAAGATAGGAGAGATTTAGTTTCTGGCTTGGGTAAATGTATTGGATGAATCCCTGTAACACATGGCCTTCCCTTGTAACAGCCAGAACGGCTTTCATCTGTTCAATTGCAGTCCGATAAATGTTTACCAGAAATAGACTTAAAACAGAAACACTTAAATCCAGAGTCACTTAGTATCTTCAGCGTTCAACTTGCGTCATTAGGTCATATAAGGTCATGTCCAGTATTTATTCCTGGTTCATCAGGTGCTTGTGACCCCTGTAAAAGGTCATGTCTGTAGTGTTAACTGTTAAAGTGAGTGGGCTGATTTGTTGATGTCCTTACTCACATTCACTCGCTGTAAACTTTATAAAACTTTGCAGTTATTTTGTTTTCAACTATATGTAAATCATGACTAAGAAAAAAAAAAGTTTTTTTTCATTTTTATTTTAAAAATTTGGAAAATACTAAGCATGGAAAATATAATGCTAGGTAAATGTTATAGGAAAAAATTATATTAAGAAAAACAATGTCAGCTTAATTACAACTTTGTTTAAGTGGCATTTAGAAACTGCCATGATCACTAACAATCAAGACTTTATGGATTTTCAACTTCTGGATTTATTGACAAGCAACGTTTCAGTGCAGATACTACGCGGTTTTTAAGCTGAAGGTGTGAATATATTAGTGAAAGACCGTCAATTATGACATTAAACCCTAATCAAACAAACAAACAAGGTAACCCACAGCAACTCAAGGTTATTAGGATTCATTCTTAAACTGAGTTTATCTAGAACATGAGACAAAACATTCGTGGTTTTATTTAATAAACATTACTGTACTAGTTTGATTGATTTGTAGAAACATAGACAGGAAATTACAAAACTGAAGCACGACAGTTAACATTTTCAGTGAAAGTTCACTTTTCGTTTTCTGGTTTCACGTATATTTTCAACAGATGTTTAATGTGTGAAAAGGGCAGCCTGGTTCTTCACATGTAGCTACAGTGATGTATTATTAACAGCTTATAGCTTACAGGTGGAAGTAGTGCGGAAGATTCCACTTATATAGATGTAGCTGGTTGAAGCTGACACATGCCGTCTTTGTTTCTAAAGAATACACTAATAAACGAGTCCCTTTTCTGACCTTCTTGACACTACTGTGTTATAACTTCCTATCTTACTTAACTTCCAAGAAGTTCATTTATCACATTTCCGGGCAAGTATTAATTTACACTCACTAACTGTCTATTTTGGAACAACGACTCTGGCTCGGTGGTTATTATAGACTACTGATTCTTCTTTGATGTATCAATCACAGATTAGAGTTCCTCACAATAGACCTCGGGTATTTGATGTATCAATCACAGATTAGAGTTCCTCACAATAGACCTCGGGTATTTGATGTATCAATCACAGATTAGAGTT
>JAQQZZ010091798.1:0-15756 GCA_030265115.1 Mopalia vespertina
TTTTACTCTCTTACATTTCCGTAGCATTTCCGGTGGAACTGGTTACATTATGAACATGATTTTTATGGAACACCGTCCTTAATGGGTACAAAATGGAATTTAATCATTATTTAAAACCACTTTTCTTGTATGATCAACTTATCGACATCTAAACGAGCGTGAAGTTTCTTTTTTGACGGAGTTTATTTGATGTACTCAGGTGTCCAATATACAGGGTGAAATAGTTCAGCTATAAAATGTCAGGTGACATAAAATGGCAAATGAATTAATTTAAAAAATACTTTGAAAATAACTGCATAGATAAAATCCATAGCTTCCTTTGTGAACCATATTCAGCCGGGGTGCCTCCTCTCTCAAGTGGACTTAGATGGGTATTCCGAGATGACTTCATTACTTATAGCTCATGGTATTGTAAGAAAACCCTTCATGAATTAAACAATTTAATATCTTAAATAAGTCAATTAAATACGCCCTATATGTAGTTTCGTGACACGTCCTAGGTGTGTGTATAAGCTTTCCAAAACTATAAACTGGTAGAATGTCTGATTAAAATAGGTAGTTAGTAATATCCGTAATGACGTTCGATTGAAGTATGAACTTTGTTTGTTCTGTTATCCTTCAGAAAAAAAAGTTTCAGATATTTTCACCTGACGCCACAAACTGTTACGCCAAAGGAGGTAAACTCTATCTGCGACCAGTAAGTCTCTTCAATCAGTTATTCTGCATATTTTTTAAAACATTTTTCAAAACACAAACTTCATGTTTGATACAGATTATTCTATTAAAGACAAAATTGTCTATATACATTTTATTTACTGTGTATATAAACATTTAAAAACTTAGCATATTTGATTTAAAACAACATAAAGTTCCGCCCAGCCATGCAGTTACAATTTAAATTCACTTATTCACGTAAAAAAAAGACATGTGAATTGGTTGTTTTAAACGATTTGAACTGAATACAATAAACAGCCCGACTAGACGGGCCTTACATTTACAAATATATCCTTTCTTGGGCCCTAGAAGTGTGTGTTTGTATTTATTTACCAGACTTTTTGGCCAAGGACAAGTTTAACGAATCTTTTCTACAAAACGAAATCCTGGATGTTAAAAGTACGTCATTTATTTTTTTATATAATATTTGTTCTCTGCAAAAGTTTGTCATTTTAGAGACTTTTTTATATTTTAATTAAAGATCATGTAAATAATATAACACCTGGATCTTGTAAAGGACGGATACTGTTACAGATGGTATGTTCTGACCTGCTATTAGAATGATCAGCGGTCAGTATGTGATGATGAAGTTTGAATACTGGTCTGTGATATGGTGCACATTACAGTTAATTGACGATCTTGATTATTCATTTTTCAAAGCTTTTTTTTAAAAATGAATTTGTATTGTGGAAGATTATATATGCATGTACCTCTAACAGGTATTGAGAATAGTTCCACCGTTGTAATTAGCCTAAGCAAAAGAACTTCAATAATTTACCAATACTTGTATGTTTCTGTATTAATTGTAGAGGTTTGGGGGAAATGTTATCCACCCTACTCAAACGCCAGCTACAAAACGCCACAAATGCATGGCGCGATGATCCCACCTATCATGTCGTGCCACGTGATATCTCGGTTTTCTTTCAAATATGGCCGACTGCAGATCGTAGCTCAGATGTCACGTGGTGATTGGCTCTCGCCAGGTAATATGTCGTCAAATGAATAATGTGCACTGCCAATGAAATATACATATATGAATTAAACACCAAGTTAAATGACGTATAATGATTGTCTCTTTGAATGGCATTTAGAAGTAGATTAACAAAAAAAGCAAAACACTATATGGATGGTAACTTATCATTTTTTTTTTTGACGCAACGTTACAATGTCTACTCTGACATGCTTGAGAACGATGTCAGAATATACATTGAATCGTTGCGTCAAAAATAAATGAGAAGTTGCCATCCATATAGTGTTTTGCCTTTGTAATGATTTTCTGTTTATATAAAACGTGAAAAGAACTTTTATAGTGTAAAATCGGTCCTATTGAAGTATATAAATATTAACCAGTTTCAGAGATTGGCAAATTTTAAAAACTTTGCATCTATCGAAATTATTAATTAACGTTTTAAAAGTTTAATTCATTATGTGTACAGAAATGTTTGATTTCTATTTTGTGCGTCATCACATCATCCCCCTTTGTTAATTCTTTAGGAAATCAGAATTTGGGTAACTTCGACGTTCACAGAGCCACGGCCTCTTTGATTGTTTGGCAGTCTTGGGGCCAGAAGAGACATCCCCTCGGTGCCCAGTAAATTCAGTCCCACTATACTCCTTATAAAGTTGAAAGGGTGGGTTTTCAAACTCTTTATAAAACTGATTCATAAACAATCTCAACAATGGATTGATATATCAAATGTAGACACGATCAGAACAACAATACCTCTAAATCAATGCTTTAAAAAGATACGATAGATACAATGAGATTTGACACTTTCTATTGAGCATCCAGGCAATTCTCGTACCTTGTTTTCTTGTTGAGTTATGAACGTATTGTTAATGATATTATTAATAACAACAGCATTTCTTTTAGTTTTGTTACATTTATTTGTAAATTAAACTTGAAATGTTGGACTGTTTTGCCCTTAATTTCTGATAGTTGGATACAAGGTAGCACGCATGGCGACGGCATGCATACATATACCCTGGATTGGACTCGAGTAGCCATTAAGTAAGTAGATAAATAATTTGGGTAAACACTGTCGATTTAAACTGTAACTGGGACTATTCCGGATCATCTTACTTGTCCAAGTGTTGAGAGTCATTGATCTCATAATCAGAAAGTATTGTCAGGATAACTATATTTATCATTATCTAATTAAGAATCTAGATTAATTTTGCTTATAATTTGAACACCTTGTTGCCGAGACATTTCGTAAACATTTTGTCACAGCGTGTATGTTGATAACGTACTGATAAAGAATTTCCCGTTGCCTTCAGCGGCCGGGTATGCATCATCATAACGGATTTCAAGGGCCCAATATCTGGGGTAACTCCACCAACGCTCCGCTCCGTACGACCAAGAAGTAAGACACATTCTTTAGTTGAATACTCCAAATGAGTAGATAACCAAAACCAAAAGCAAACTTGCACCACATTCGTGCATGATATATTAACTATCAGTGATCCGGTAAATGACCATCTTACATAATGAGACCACTCAGCGTATAAGTACTCATAAAGTTCTGGGAATAACTTGATGGTGATTTTGTTCTGGGTCCTGATTTTGTACTCGATGATACACCACCATACTATTGCTACTACGGTGCCCTAAGAGTAATCAATTAAATCTCGGATAAAGTATGTAGATGTATTAGAAACTGTCCTACCCTTCGAATCAGAGAACCGTGAATGTGTTACTCGGCTAGCTTGTACCAATGACACATTGGACGAGATGGTCAAGCATAAGAAGTTTGTTCAGTGGACTAAGTTCTAACTGTCACTCCCTCCCTCCGAACTGTCAGAGTTGCTAAATTAGTAAGTATTATACCTTTTATGCACGAAATGCTGCGAAATGAAGGTTAGGGACATAAATAGTAAGTTCCACATAAAAATAATGAAAAACACCAAACGAGTTATATATATAATCCTTTAGTGTCACAAACTGTCCCACATTTATTTTTAATTCATTGTCGCCAATCAACAGGTAATTGTGCATAAAATAGCTTATTTTTAAGACTATTTATTTTAGGAAAACACATAGTTTGTCATGGTTTCATAACAACGGCTATAGTTAAACGAATATCTATTCTAAAGAAACCAGTTTTGAATAAATATGATTGCAGTGTGAGTTCATGGCCTAAACGTTCACAAAACCTGTTACTTTCGCAATACGACGCAAACTGCGGAGCCGCTATTTTGGTTGTATCGCTGTTCTCATGAACAGATGAGTAGCCTAATATTCATGTCTAAATTCAGCGCTGCATCCCATTGTAAGCAACCGTTTATTCGTATTTCATGTCTTAGTTTCTTTTTTAATTGTGTAGCCTCTGTTATTTTATCGGACTGGTACAGAAGTATACAAAACAAATACATGCAAAAAACGTGTTGACGTCCTTTGTGGGAGTCTCGTGAGATCTCACTGAGGCTGACATTGTGCGTGAAGACAGTCACAGTCCGTGGAGTTTCTAATCCCTTTATACTCTATCCCAGATTCAATATAACTGTGACACAAAGCAAACATAATTCGAAAAATCCACGGGGGAGTCATGTGGCAATGTTAGTCAGCTGCGATGTGACGTGCAACTGATACAGCTTCTCTAACTCAAACGGCTGCTACGTAGCGAATTGTGAAACAGCTTGTGTTATTTGCTTTGTTGCAGTTTTTTGTGATTGTACGCCTTTTACTTTGTTGTAGTTTTATATAATCATGAGTGTGACCAGTGGCGGGACCATGTTTTCGGACCGCATAGAAAACTCTCCTTATTCCAAACTCTAGAATGTAGCGGAAAGCCATCGGGTCGCCCTGCAGAAGTTCTGGAACAAAAAGAGGAGCTAATATCCAACACGCCTAATGAAAGTCGATTCTGTGACCGTCTGGTCTAATTAGCCAATTATAGACTTGTTGTGGAGATTGTCACTGATTGATTGACAAATAAAGTGAATATCACCGGGAACACATTCATTTTGTCTTGTTAACCGAATTGGTGGCCATACTTTGTGAATTAACCTAAATATATTGTCATCTTAAGTTCAAGATATCTGTAAAAGCGGTGATGAGAGAGAAGTCGGCGGCCATAAGGTTGTGCGTATGCTTATGTGGGTGGTGGTGGTGGGGAGGGGGAAAGGCTGAAATGGTTTCAGATTGTAGACCTAACATTTCATTTTATTTAACCAAACTTATTTTGAAACATTTCACAATAAACAAATTCTTTTACAGATCTAGGCCTACATATCTAGGCAACAATATAAACATCTGCGGAAGATAAACGTAAAGTTCAGCATAACTATTACTGTGATGGGTTAAAGCTACGATTGAATAGCTCGTCTTTAAATTGTCAGAAATTAAATTCACCCTGTGTTCACTCGGAAAATGCACGCGATGTCTTTTAATCCAAATCAGTTCATAATGCTCCTTGATCAAAGTCTACAAATCACAGCACTGCTATTTCACAGAGACTGATCAGTTGCACATCAATCTAAAACAATGAATCTTGACGTCTTTTGAAAACAGATGTGTGACATTCTAAATGCGATCATTTTTAAGAAGCAATATAGCAAAACTATAGAGGAAGTTTGAATGTGTGCTCGAGTGACTTGGGCGAGGGTTCTTTTATGAGAGCAATATTTATGGTCTTAAACTGTGTAATATTCTATTTATTATTTAAATCAATAATAAAATCCGTGAAGCTGACAATGTCAAAATGAGACTGTCAACTCCATTTAAGATTCATGCATAGGCCTGAACATTAAAATCATGGTGTATTAATGATGTATGCGTAACAGTTAATTAGGTCCATTTTTTCTACTCTACAAGAATACTTTTTTTTTTATACATGTTTTCGAAGTCAGACTTTTATAATCTTTTTCTGTCCCTAAAATCAAAAGAGGAACTGTTTTATGGTTGGGAACTTGCAAAGCCTACGTGTGATGCATTTTTTTTTTTTGCTGGAGCATCACAGTATTTACAAGCATCATCAGCTGGAAGCATGGCTAATTGGAAGAGAAGGGAAAATGCGACTTTTGTTGGTAGTCACAGGCTATAAGCCATAACAGCGCTTTTACATATACAAATCCGTTTATAAATAAATATAACAATTCGACTGGGCAATTCCTTTATTCAGTATATCCGTGTTTGCACTAGTGCAAACTGCATAGGAGTCCTCTATTTTATCCGCCGAATTGAAGAGAAGGCGTCACTCACAAAGTTGTGCTGGCGCGGTCCAAGTTCAGAGAGTATAACAAAAGTGTAATTACATTGGAGTAAAATCATTTTCATGTTTGAAGAAAATCCTGATATTTCACTGGTATAAATAATAAATATCTTTATGGGAATAAATTTGGCTATTTAACATGAAAGTTTAGGGGGAAACCAGACAGGGTATCAGTAATAACATCCAAAAACAATACTAATGCTCATATAATAGAGCTATATATGGCATAATGCACATGAACTTCATGAAGAGTTGACATGCTTAAATAAAGTAAACCGAACACCTTGAATTGTTCGGACTTGTTAAATTTTAGTTTGTATCGGGTGTGCCAAACTGTCCCTAATGGATACTTAGATTTATTCAGTATACTATACGGTAGCTATTTTGGTGAATCTGGCACCGTTGAACTCTATGTAGGCCTTCAAATCGTTATAGCTTGGGGGTCTCAGTACCATAACCTTGAGATATATTGTTTAATATGTCACAGTCGGTTAATTGGATTTCATATATTTAATTTTACTTTATATGATTGATAGAATGCATGATACCATACGTTTTATGTTGTTCGCTTAGAGTAAATTTAACAATGAGTAAACAATGTGAAAATTTTTGCACAATGGACTGTTTAAAAAAAATGACTGGTCAAGACAACCATCGTCTTTCCAGTTTAAGGTGACCTATACTATATTTGTATTGTAGAGAAATAAAATTTTGCTTGCCTCCACCGGGATTTCAACTCGGGTTTCAATACGGCCAATGTTCTAACCGACTGATCTACAAATGATCACAACAGAACCACCACGAATTTCCAGATAAATGCTTTCACAATGAGTACCCATATATCTGGCAACTGTCTATAGCGCCTGAAGTTGTCACTATTTCCTCAACACAATTTTTCAACATTGAAATGAACCATTTTTTGTTGCAATTGTTCTTCGTTTTTGTGGCACACATGCAGGTAAAGTAAAATTGTCAAATCAACTTCAGATTAAACTGTTTATCAACGATCATGTAATTTGCATATAAATAGGTAAATGTCAGTACCCAGATCACGATGGAAGACAACAGTAATCAATCAACTCAAAGAGTGACGTAATCGAATTGTTAGAGAGCGAATAAAGGCCCACATTGAATATTGTGGATGAAACACCTCAACATAAGAAGTTTCAAAGGAGGAATTAACCCAAACATTTGCTAAACGGAGATATTAGAAACCTCGGCAGTACACATCGATCAAACGAAAGTGTTCCGGGTGATTCATTTGATTGAATTCGGTGAAGTCAATGTCGACAAAATGGTCTGGAATTCAACGCGCAGTTGTATAGTGAGTATAGAAGTTTCCGGAATTCACAGTCATCGTACCTTAATTTTACAGACCATTATCTTATAATATACCCCATAGAAGTTATTGTTTATTATACCGATTACTTTTTTATTATCTACAAGACCACACAATAGGTGATTCCTCTATGAACCATAGTGTTTTTTCGCAATAAAGTCTTAAAATCTAAAACAAAGTTGAACACATCTCTAATAATTAGTATATGTAGTATTTTTATACATAAAATCATTTGCTATTGTGGCCGTTTTTGTACAGCGCGTATACAGCAATAAAACTCGCCATATACTTTTATTACTGGAACTATAGTAGCCAACTAGCTTTATGTTTCACTGCCAGTATCTCAGTGTATCTGTAATGATGATATACGTGTTTGTTATAAGCTATAGCCGTTAAAAAAACGTTGTGCAAATAGAAATTCTCAAAACGCTATATTAAAAGGGTAACTGTGTTGTTAAATATGTTCTTTAATTGGCGACGGTTTTGTAGAACAAATTGTATGTCTTTTCTCATCTTGTTTTGACACTGGGTAGCTCCAAACAACACTGGAGTTTCGGAATAACTAGTTTGCAATTCCTTAAACAGTTTTGAAGAGAAACTCTTGTCATAAACTGGGTTAGACAATCGACACATAACCTCCTCAGAGATGTATATCCTGAACGTCCCTATATAGATGCTGATACCTAACGTGTTTCTCTCTACTATACCATAAAGAATGATTGATGCTGTGAACGATTTGTCTAAGCCGATGAGAGAATCGAACCAAACGGTCATGTATCATTGTCAATAAGACCAGGACATACAATTATTATAATACAACTAAGATATCAATGTCACAGATAGATGTAAGGACATTAACTGGTGATCGAGTACTCGCTGTCTGGTAGATTTAACTCCACTACTTTATCACATTTGAAATCAATCCGTCTCGTCCAGGGTATCCACTTGTGTCCTCATTTTGAACAATCCAATAGAAGACTCGATTGAACACATTCAACAAATTTGTGCCACACGTTGGGTGGAAATTAGCGCGCTTAGAAGGGCGTGTAATTAGTGATCATTTATTCCTGTATCCGAAACAGGAAAGTGACATGTACATTGTGAGGCATCCTTCTTTTTAATGTTTCTCTTAACACTGGGAGGGGGAGATTTTCGTTGATTCCAATAATTTCCTCTTCTTAAGAATTGACAGGATTAACATATAGTGGGATTATGTAGTTAAACAGGACGGAATAGCTGATTATCTCCATATCCGCCATAATGTCACACAGATTAAAAACCAGCGGGCGGACGGATAAAACTGCGAAATGTCACAGAAATTGAATAACTGAATAACGGCAGTCAGGTTGTTTTAGCATTCTAAATATACCTTTGATCATAGCTTTTATAAAGACTACATTATAAAGACTCACAACACAAACAGATGTGAACATTACAAACATTATGCAATGGGGCTATTTTGTTTCGTAGAATTTGGTGATATCCATACCAATTATAGCCATCTTAACGGGCGGAAGTGACAGGACAGGTTTCAAGTCAATCAGTGAATTTGTTCACAAATAATCATGTTCAAATCACACAGGCGACAATATTGAAAAATTATGCAATGGCGGTGATATTGTTTGGCGTAGTTTGGTGAAATGCAATCACACCCTTCGTCTAAAAGACAGCTAAATTCCAAGTTAATCGCTGAATATCTTCTCAAGTTGTGCATGTTCACAAAATATAAAAGTAAACATTACATATTATGCAATAGTGGTCATTTTGTTTAACAGAATTTGGTGAAATTTCGTGAAATGCAATCCGATTCGTTGTCTCAAAGTTAATCCGTGAATTTGTTACAGAGTTATCGTGTTCACAACATATACAGACATCAATATTGTAAAATTATACAATGGCGGCCATATTGTTTTACGTATTTTGTTAAAATGCAATCTCGTCGTTTGTCACATCAGGGAGAAGCTGTATTCCAAGTTTCAAGTTAATCAGTGAATTTGTTCTCAAACTCACAATACATAAAATAAGCGAATATTGTAATATTATGCAATGTCAGCCATTTTGTTAAATTCAATCTCATCCGTTGTCTTAACAGCAGGAAGCTATATTCCAAGTTTGAAGTCAATCTAAGAATGTATTCTCTACTTATGGTGGCCACAGCGCACAACATGCATGAATATTGTAAAATTATGCAATAACGGCCATTTTGCTTTACATAATTTGGTGAAATACAATCCCATCCATCGTCTTAACAGGAGTAAGCCATACATAGTAAGTTTAAAGTTAATTGGTGTAATTGTTTTCAAGCTTGTGTGTTCACAAACATATGTGACGGACGGACACCGAGTAGCATGTCTCAGTCCCCCCTACTATAGTAACGGGGAACAAAAACAAATATTTCGGTACAATATAATGAATATATATATAGAACATGAGACGATTCACCGTGTGATTAAGTTATAGAATTATAGATGATTCACCGTTTTTTGCTTACTGGAGAGCCCAGTTTTATTGTAATTTGAAGAAGTGAATACATTACATTGGGGACTATAGGGTTCATTTGGTGTTGTTAAACATCCTGGGATTAAGGTATTTCAAATCTGTAACCGAAACATTGATATGTGGTCTGTGTAATTTCCCCTCCACATAGGATAGAGAGCAGGCTTAAGATCGAGAGGAGATGAATTACCCGCACAGTTGAACACGACGGCAACTCTCTTTCTTATTTCCGTTACCAGCTAAGGCAGACTGGAAATATCTAATAGATACAAACTCTCACAGAATGCCTAACCACAATTAAGATTAGGAGAGGATGTCGGCAGACGTAGATCATCTAGAATTGTAATTACATTGTTCCATTGATTGAGAACTGAAATTCAGCGTTCCTAATATAAACCAGTTAGATTTGAGCATTAGGAACATGAAATGTCCTACAGAAGAGTTCACAAGCTTGTTTGTTTTGTTGGTGGTTAATTGTGATTTCAAAAAGCTCATCAATAAAGCCAAATTTATATACAGAACCACAAATTAAATTGTCGTTAGAAGTATGACTATCAAAAGTTCCGTTAAAGTTTTGTAAGTAACTGAATAAAGACTACAAAACCTGATTTGAACAGAGAAACTGTAATTCATCAGTTATAATTGTAGGAAATAGAGCGGTATCGATCCCGTCTCATTTCGAGTGCAAAACAGTTCCTTTACAAGAGGCATTTCTATAGTTAAACAAGTGTGAAATCTATCATACTGATAACTTAGCAGCACGTTTTACAGCATGATGGGACCTGCTAATTCCTGTTCGAGTTAAAAAAGAATGTTTCGTAAACTAAAAGTGTGTTATTAAAAATGGAATCCGCCATATTAAACTTTATGCGGCATCTTACTGGTGTTTAAATTTAATAATAGTATGTGTTAATCGGCTGTTTTTACACCTTTAAATTGACCTCGGATGACCCCTGTATCAGATGTACCGAGATTACACGTCATCAGGTGTCAGCCCTCTGACTTTGTACCTGTTAAAATAAACTTCCAAAGAGTTGCGCATTAATAAAGCTTGGGAATGATTTACGAGTCCATACAGATTTTGAAATAAGCGACATCCAGCGCCCTATTGTAGATAACGTGTGATCAAATTGCAGCTATATTCGTTTTTCGAAACAGGCTTAACAGTATAAGCACAAGTGACCTAAAATTGAGAAATGAAGTTTATTTTATTTTCCGGAAATTAAATGTTTTGTCTGTTGTTTGTTTACAATGCTGATCCACATTTAAAAAACAATGGGCAATTATTTTTTATTTGCAATTGATGGAGTGATATACGCGAAAGCCCAAATCCTTTATTTCATAATTTTATCTACTTTATTTTATCCATTTTATTTTATCTATTAAAAAGTTATTTTAAAACGCAAAAAATGAACAGCTGTTCCTTTTTTGGGGGGTGTAATCCAAAGCAGCATCAGACAGAAAAATCCTTTTGATAGACTCCATTTAATTTTTCAGAAAAGAACAAAGAATTGTTGTTTTATTTTATCAAATTTTAGGCTACTGCTAAATTACTCCAGGCCTCTGAGGAATGAACAAGCAAAACTTTTAAACGGGAAATTTTCATTGGTCAGTATTTGGACACGTCACACGGTAAACAAAACAATGTGTCAGATCAGTTCGAATGGCAATATGAAACCCTTCATAGAACGTCGTGGCGTTTCCCAGAACAACTTGACATCAGTCAGCCTTCCGAAGATTTTACACGTTGAGGACGATTTTAGGGAAAACCCGCTTCCATTCTTTGTCCAGAACCAATGTCACACATGTGCTAGAGTCGTTATCAGGTTAAGTTGTATAGACCCAGGTAGAAACTGTCATATGGGCCTGCAAATACCTATTTTACACGTTAAAACTGTGATAAATATTATTTCAATGGTATTGACATATGGGCACTGTTGACTGATGTCATTTTGTAACCTCCAAGTTTTTTAAACGCAGGCTGAAACTTTTGGATAAAACCGCGCCATTACGTTTGTTCTTGGGAGTTGCGTGGCCGACTTTTAGTCTACGTCACACATTTGAAAAAAAAATTGTGCAAAACGGGTCAAAATAAAAATGATTGTTGATTTAAAAATAATTAATTTCGTTATTAAACAAAAAGAACCGCATTGCTCCGTAGTTGTACGATGTCATTACGACCATCATGTGTATTTATACACAGTAGTAATACGGCGGATAACGACAGCACAATTAACGGCTATCTACCGAATATCATTACAAAACATGGTGCTGGTATATGATCAAGCCATCTATGCTGTATACTGTGGAGGTTAGGCGGCGACGGTTTTAATCAAATGGAATGATGTGTTAATCGGGTGTTCTTATGTTCTGTTTGTTTGTTCGATTGATTGGCGTTACACATCGTACTCAAGGGGTTTCACTAATATGACGACTGTTCCTTTCTTAAATACAGCGGAAACCTAGCAGGAAACCTCGTAAAAACCACCCCCGTGATTGTCGGAGCCACATCGTGTGACTCACTCATATATCTGATGCATGGTGGACAGGCGGACTTGTTCCCGTGAACGGTACATCGAAGTAGGATTAGTGATAGACTAACCACTAAGCCACGACCTCTTATGTTCTGAATTTGCCATCAAATAACCCGTATCAGCTGTCACTTCCGGCAGTTTGGGAATTCAGCCATCATTTTGGTGGTCTACATTGAGACAAGCAAATTAAGGTAACAACCAGCTGTTTTCATCGAACGAAAGTGTCGATGTGTGTAACGAGACCAATCGTTAACAGAATGGCTGATGTAAAATTGAACCTGCCCGCGCCAATTCTATTCCCTATTGAAGAATGATTCTATTTTTTTTTTTAAATTTTACTTACATACTATTAAAACTTTTAAATGTTCGCTGACTGTGTATGAAGTTTTTTCAGTACAACTATTAAAATTTACAGATATTTAAATCTGGACAGAATGGCTGAACACTGAAAGCACAGATTCCACTGTGTATCTCGCCATAGGATAACAATTAAGAGCAAACCTAAACATAATATTAAATAATTTAAAACTGTTCATGTCGGCTGTCATACCATGCCGAAATGATCAGATGTGTATCAAAGGCCTTAAAATGCCAACTAAGAAAGTCGTATGAAAATGAAGTGACCACATCGTAAATAGGACTAGGTTTCATTTACAAATATCAGGCTGAGTAGCTAGTAGGTCCCCCGCTATAATCTTGGTTGAAAAAATTTGCTCACAATCCCGGTCAAACTACCTTTTCCTTCTTAGGCTTAGTAAGAGTTTTTTAAAATTCCTTCAAAGCATAAACTTCATGGAGCTTATCACCATATTGGTTTGTGCGAGGTGGTGGAAGGCAATCCTGACTGTGGTAGGAGTTGAATGAAGCTAAACGTTAACTTTGACGAAAACCGGTCAACTTATTTTGAAAATACGTTTTTTGACAAATACGCAATAGCGGCCACTATTTAAATAGGAACCCACAATTAAAATATGAAATTTATCTATGGATTTGTTTGAATGTTTTGTGTTCAGAACACACACACGCTTCAATATCGCAACATATGCGATGGTGGCTATATTGTTCTGTGATATTAAGTGGAATGTTAGGACACCGTTTCATAAAAAGTGGAAGCTGTATTAAAAGTTTAAAGTTACTCGGTTAATTCTCAAGTTATTGTCACCCAACCATCGTCTTGATTGAGAGGAAGCATCAGTCCACGTCTTAAATCACTAGGTGAATTTGCTTACCAGATATTGTGTTCACAACACATACAGACATATTTTTAAATTATCAAATGACGGGGTATTTGGTAAAATGCCTTCCTACCCCTTGTCTTAATAGGAGGAAGTTATATTCCAAGGAAGACATCATCAGATTAGTGAAAGAATTCAAGATATCGACTTGTATCTAAAGCATAAGAAAACTGATAGATGGGCTACAGGAAGAAGGAAAAACAGCGCCAACCCATATTAGATTAGACATAGAGGCGGACTACGAGTATGTGTACATGAATGCTATCATACGAGGTTTTAGCATGTAAGGTAGCCTAACTGAAATAAACTTTTAACTGTGGGTTTCAAGATTTTGCTAATTACGTTGTGACAAATTTGAGAACATGTTTCAGAAATGTGGATCGAAGCAACTGTCAGAGCTTCTCGTATCTGTAATGTCAAAGTGTAAGTTATGGGACCAGAGTTTAACACTAACCATTCGTTACAACCCGGTAATAAATACGATCGGCACAAACTAAATATAGATCGATCCCCGATAAACTCCTTTTTGGAGTTTAGCAAATTCGAGAAATCAACCCGTGTGTCTGTATTATACAGTCCGACAATGATTGATGCTGTGTGTGAACGATTTGTTTAACCCGACGAGAGAATCGAATATAACGGTCATGTATCCTTAAAAGACTGGGGCATATAACTAACATATAATTGCCATAGACAGGGCCGCTGACAAAAGGCAGTCCTTGATCAATTGAAGTCATGATGTATTAGGAGGAGTAAAACTTTATCTAGGTCATTCCTGGAAGAGCACTGTATGTTGTTTCTACGACTTACGTCTATGGCTTACTCAAGCGTATTTTCAGACAGACTGACGTGCCAAAATTATGGAGGAAGCCCTGCCGTTGGTCCACTCGTCCACGTTACAGGGGTGTGTTGCCTGCGTTTACAACATGCTTTTCAATTTAAAAAAAAATAAACCCCACCAGGATGATCCAGCAAAAATACCAATGTCTTTGAGAGGGCCAGTGATTCTATTGATTTCTCAATTCCTGGCCATATGGCTCTCATCGATCACGTAGCAAAGGGCTTAACAGAGATGGTCTTTTCTAAAATGTGGAAACGCAAACAAAGTAAACTGATGAATTTTAGTGTAACCGATACTTGTCAAACTGAATAACGGGTACAAAATCTGGGAGAGAACATGGTTATCATTGAGAGCTTTGGACACGAACAAATTTAATAAATCACGAGTAACTAAAACGAATCAGGGCCGTGTAAAGAAAACTATAGCAACACACTAAATGGGAGTTATTTTGGACTGTAGAAGAATGTCGAGAAAATGTAAACCTCGTCACTATAAAGGGATTCTGCCATAATAAGTTTATGTGTGTTTAATTTAAAGTATTTATGCAGAATTAAGCTGCTATTTGTCGTTGTACATACACAAATATGAAGTTGCCCATAGTCGCGGCCTACTGTCTCTGGACGTTTTATTATTGAGTATAAACTAAGAGCTTTGAATAATAAGACATACGAGCAAGAGAGGATCTCCTAAACTGTATAACCACCAAAGTGGTCGACGAGTTCGTGCCCCATAGGCGTTTTTTGCAGTTTCTGACTGTCCTAGATCACGTAGCCTACAACAGCTAGACAAAAAGGTGTCCTTTTTACAAATGTGGAAAGACAAATGAAGTAAGCCGATAAAAGCTGTTGTTAGCGATACTTGTAAATGGCATTGACGGGCGTGGAATAACCATTACGTAATATAAAAACCACTCTAACTTTAGACATCAAGACATTCTTCCCTCCATGCAGACTTTAGACTAACGGCGCTGTGCAGATCTAGTGCACGATTTGATCTTAGTTTCTTTCACTTGGAACTACGTTTGAAATAAATCAATGTTTCGTCACCTTCATGCATCAGACAATAATATTATGAGATAAATCGTACTTAGTAGTACAGCCAATACGAGCGAGTTGTTTGCGCCGCAAACCCAAGGCTCTGCAATGATGCACCGTATGAATATAGCGACAGTTTGCGAGTTGTAAATTCTTCGACAAAAAAAAAAAGAAAAATGATTTATTTGTTTTATTTGGGTTCATCGCCGTTCTTATGATGACTACACTTATTTGACTGCGTCACAGCCTAATGATGACTACACTTATTTGACTGCGTCACAGCCTAATGATGACTACACTTATATGACGGCGTCACAGCCTAATGATGACTACACTTATATGACGGCGTC
>JAQQZZ010091809.1:0-16080 GCA_030265115.1 Mopalia vespertina
GTGCTGAGATAACTGACAGTGCACAGCAGTAAAAAATTAAAACAATAAATAAAGCTGATAAATTGCTGATAGTCTACCCTTTAGTCTACAGCCTTTGTTTATGACAGCTATCAGACACTGTAGTTGAACCAACTACGGCGCCGATCGGCAGGCTAGACAATCCTATCTGGAAAAAATCATAACTGAATCCTGTCCCTGTGTATATGACGCACCCCAAACGTAAGTCTGGGTTTTGGTGAAAAAAAGTGCGTCTTGTACATGGGTATATACGGTAATCACCGATACACAAAATAGAAACAAATGGAAATCTAACTAGTAATGCGGGGGACACACAAGCAATATAATCGCCCATTTGCGGCGTTCTGATTTCCAGTGAATTAACCAGCGAAAGTTTTTGGCCGCCTTGAGAGGGAGAACAGAAATATTTGGAAAATAATTTTGCCCAGATTTCATTCATTGAAGTTGCCATTTTGTGTGTCATGTGAGAAAATGGTTTATCCCGATAGATTTGTGTGATTGTACATGTACTCGTGCATTCACTCCGGGTGATCAATCGCTGGCAATTAAAAATCGGCTGAAAATATCCAACATGTTTGATTGAGTGACTGATTGGCCGGACGGTTTCGGCGATCATAATAGCTGTCGCCGACCTAAACACACTTGTCAAATTTTTCGGTGATTTGTACAATCGCCATGATCCGGCGATTATAGTCGCTCATGTGTCCATCCGCATAAACGAAAAAAAAAACCACTTCAGCCCAATCAAACAAGCGAACACTACTCATTGCTGGGAGGTAGTTCAGAAGTGGTATCATAATGTGCTGATAATTACCATTGGACCTCTAAGGGCAATATGTTGCAAATGTTAACTGTCGCTCATCAGTGAAGGAACATTATTTGTTCAACAGGACAACATATTTTATATTATACAGTTGTGTTAGTGTCTCTAAGTGAAATACTGCCCTCTGGCTAAGGGCAGTTTGTTTGAAGAGTAGCAGTGCTGTCTTTACTTAGCACTGGACGGAAATTAACTTTCCAACATTATGGAAATGCTTCACATATTGGTTGTGCTAGTGTCATTTATTGTTAAAATACTTCGCCATCATATAAGTGAAATACCCATAAGCATACCAGTGAAATACCAGTATAATTAGAGTTGTAATGTTATGTTTAAAACCTAACATTTTCTTTTAAGATAATGTGTATATAGCCAAACCTGTTGATTTATTTCAGATGGAAAGACCATGAGGTATATGTAAACTATCTGGAAGAGAAGCGTAAAACTGGGGCAGCATCAAGAGGTAACTATCTACTAAAAAACAAACACAAAATTTGAAAATAAAGACAATGAAAATAAACTATAATTCAGATTCACTTTGTTTCACTACCCACTTTAAAACCAAGGCTATTTTCAGGATCTGAGATCCAAAATCAGAATAGTCTGTGTAAAGGACTGGTTTTCTCTCTCCCTACTCATGATAGTATCATTAAGAAATGTCAATGCTTCTTTCTCAGATGATGATAGTAAGGAGTCGGAAGAGAAGTTGAAACAGCAGCATATAGAAGCCGCTCGTCGTGAAAACACACTGGTCATGAGGCTAACCTCTAAGGAGCAGGAACTACAAGAGTACATGGTAAGTGTTTACCGTATACTGCTCTTATACATTGAAAAGTCAATAGCAGTAAAAGGGAAGTACATTTGATATAGAAAATTTAGGTATACACATATAAGTGAAATACATTTGAGTATAGTGTTAAACTCCAATAAAACAAACAAAAAATGATTACACAAGGTAAATTAATTATTCTGCCAGTGAGCATTCGGTCAAGCATCCATGATTCGGTGATAAACCTTTCACACTAATGATTCTCCCTCGCTGTACACACAAGTGGGCCTCTTTTTTTATGGGGAAGTCATGAAATGACTGCAAGGGCGGGTTTTGCAAAGTTTTCTCCCAGGTTTTCAATCATATTTAAGAAACACAGAGGTGGACAATCGATTGTTAAATAAGTAAATGATAATACTAAACTCCAAACAAACAATTCCAAATAGACATTTGCCCATGGTGGTCTCTTCCAAAACATCATATATTTAATACAATTAAAATATATATATAACACGCCCTCTGGTAAGGGTAGTTTGTTGGAAAGGAAGTCAGAATAGACATTGAAACGTACCTATATATAGATCAAGTTATATTTCAGACAGTCTTCAGTATGTTAGTTTATCCACTTTTTTCAACTAGGCCAAGTTGATTTGTGGACCAGAATATATCTGAGGTTGAGAGGCAGCTCTCTGGTGCCCTCGGAGCTACCCTGTCTGTTTTGTATGTTGACTCTCTGGCTGAGGGCAGTTTATTTGAAAAGTAGCAATGCTGTCTTTACTTAGCACTGGAGGAAAATGAACTTTCCAACATTATGGAAACACTACACATCTTGGTTGTGCTAGTGTCAATCATTGTTGGAATACACCGCCATCAAATAAGTGAAATACCCTTAAGCATGGTGTAAAAAAACAATCAATCAATCATATTGTGTGTCTTTGCATTGTGTCTTGTGACTTGTCTCGTCTGTGTTTGTTGCTAGAGGTGCCAAGGGTGGTTTCCAATCAAAAAAATAAACTATGTCTGTGTGCCTGTAACCATGTATTGTTGCTCGCTTATAATTTTAATATATACTTGTTTTTGGTACACAGAATCAGATCCAGGAGATGAAACAGTCGCAGGCCCCAACCACAGCACAGTTACGGTCCATGCTGCTTGATCCGGCTGTCAATCTGGTGTTTACTCGCATGCAGAAAGAGATGGCAGAGAGCAAAGAGAAACTGGAACAAACTCAAAATGAACTGAATGCCTGGAAGTTCACTCCAGACAGGTGTATATCCTCTCCTACTCTGGTAACATTACTAAGCTATCGTCCGTCAGCAGGTTAAGTCGCGAACCAGGATCACACCACACTGGTCACTGTGAGGAGGCAGTGGTCACAGGCCATCAGGCGATGCCAAGCCGTCCACCCTGCTCACATCATGACTGGTTTATGTATGGTAAAAATTCAATCGGATGATAATGCCGCAGGCAACATGGGTGTCCTGCGCCCATCTAAGTCTACCATGAGCCATGTTTCGTACTGTTTGACTTGTCACTTTGCCCCCCCATTGACTCGCCCGTAAAAGACAACTTTCATCTTTAAATGCAGCTTAACAATGTTTTCTTTTTTTGTGATACAGTTTTCAGACACTGCCCGACTAGATCGAAGGATCACTGACAGTTCTGACCCTCTAATTTACTCTGTGATATGACAATGTGGGGGTCCAATAAAACATTAACACTTTATCTGCAAACTAGACATTTTTATTTCAGCAAGGTACTTCAATGATACAACTTCTGACGTCCATGATAGATAGTCTTAAGCACTTCAGAGATCATATATCGCAGTCTGAAATACTTCAGCAACATTTAAGTGATATCCACGAGACAATAACTGTTTACTTTCTGACAAGCAGAAATGTCACCCAAGTTGTCTGGTGATCTAAATGTGGCTTGAATTTCCTCCAGATAAGTGTATGTAACTTTAGTTTTAAATCTTAATACGGATTGGCTATCGGTGAAAGTGTAAATGTGAATGAATGGAGGATACGGCATCACCAGTCTTAATAAACTGATAATATAATTGTTATGTTTGAAGTTGTGGGTGGCCAAGCAATCCAATCTGTTTGTGTTTTGTTTTTTTTTTACCCATCTTAACAGGTAGATTTAGTATCTTCCAGATGGCTTCAATCCTGAGATAGCAGAGCTAACAATATCTGTACTTCATACTTAAAAATATGTATAAAAACAAACAAAAAAACATGGCATGGAAAATTGAAGTAGAATGACTATTTCTTCATCTTTCCTTGCCAAGAATGGCTAAAATGGCTAGTTGAAAACTAAGAGCTCAGCAAAGCAAATTATCATTTGATCAGTAATATTGTCATAGCAAATACGTGTAGCAATGTGTGTTCCAACAGACAGACATAACAGCTCCTGGAAAAAGTGCAGTGTAAATTTTCAAGTGGCTTATAAAACAAAAAAATGATTAAGTGAGTTGCCAAAGTGAAGAAAAATCATTTGGTGATGCATGTAGAAAAAAAAAGAAGAAATATCACAATTGAGGAAAGCATGTTCATGTTGGTTTCATTAGTTGGATACTCCTGAAAATAGTCTCACGAAACCTCATAAACCTTTAAGTTCATAGGGTACATTTAGCATAATGCATGGCAAACTATTGGCCAATGGTGATGTTTGGAAGGGAGATAACTCTGTTGGTAAATATTTACTCAACTGGTTATCTCCCTTAAAACATTTTAAGATGTGGCCTACATATATAAAAAAATCTGCACGGTCATTCACTTTTTCCTGATCATTTGTATCGATGGGTGGGGGATTAAACAAGACCACTCAAAAATTGGCAACAGCTGTGTTATGAAAGGAACATTTAATTCAACATTTTAAAAAAATGTGGTAGCTGGAACTCACGATGGCTTTGCAATGTTTGCACACACAGACAGTTGTTTGGTGACACATTGGCTTTGGCATCGAAGTTACTGCGTGTGTGCAGATTTGCAAAACCTATGTGAAGCAGACTTGTTCTAAGAGCTAAGCGGCAATACAAAGCCATGTTTACAGTGTCCTTGTGTGGCTCGCATAATAAAATGACAAACTATCTCAGTGAAAATAAACCTTATTTTCGACCACATGGTGGGCTGTCAAACATAAAATCTAGTCAAGTTTGGCAAAAGGGTTATCACTTGAGCAATGATAATATTGGTGGATGAAAAATGTCATTGATTTGTTAAGTATATTGCTATTTAAACAAATTTATAATTTTGATGCTTAACACTTGCGATAGTATTGAACTTAAATTTGGCAATACGCAAAGGATATTTTAGTGTATGTACTATAGAAAAGACTCCATTAATTACTAGGTTTAACAAATATAATGAATAAGCATTGTATGTAAAACAAAAGCAACCTAATTTAGTGCAACAAAATAAGTGTTGTTAGTTTGTCTTGGTGCTATCAAAGAAGAGTATCTGGAAACTTATTAATGGTATATGACACTTTAAATGGGCTTCATTCCATTTTCATTTCATAGCATTTTGTTTCATTTGCTTTTCTCTTATCTTGTTTGCTTCAGCAATTGAGCTGGCTCATAATATAAAGTATTGTGTAAAATCCCAGAACCAAAAATAGCCACATTGTTAAAACCTTTTTTCATAGAGTTCTATTTTCATTGCCATTTTTATTGTATATGTGTTTAGATGTTTTTTAAAACAAACACATTGTTTTAGCCTGATATGTTACTATTGTCTTGGCACTGCGTTCGTGTGGTCATTTTGCTTTCAGCTTCAGCTTTGACAGCCTTTGTTGTGGTAAGTTTGCTGCATTTGTAGAAAAAATTCAGTCAAGAAATGCATAAATCTAGAATATATCGAGTCCTGTTCCGAAATCCCTTGGGTTTTTTTATCAGCCATTTAAAGAGGAACCAAAGTTAAAAACCAGTGAGCTTGGTTGAATGTTAACTGAAGTTTTGGAAAATTGTGTCCTGTGTAAATAGCTTACATTATTTTGTTACAATCCATTTTAATGTCATATAGGAGGTATCAGTGGAAAGTTTACTTAAAGGTTGATAGAACTCCAATCTACGAGCATCTAAAATTAAAATATTCCACATAGCCCCAAAATGATTAATATGCACCAGTTTTAAGGAAGGGTATATGCAATTTCAAAAGAAAATGGTTTAATTTGGATGGAAAAACTTTATATTGGAGGGAAAATATTCAATGATGCTAGAATGGTTTCGTAAGAAATTGACTTCTATCAACCTCCGGTACAATTTATGAATATATATTCATAGTGATCCTCCCAAAATAATAAAATAATGTCACTAAATAGGCTGGCAAAGTTTGGTGAAATTACCTTTGTGAAGAATATTTATTGACTTATTTGTAATCAGAGGAGTTTCTATAGGTAATTTGGTTCTGGAAAACATACGGGCGGACAAAATAAAAAAGCCCAAATTCTGTCTGTATATAAATCAAGCATAAAGGTGGTAAAGAATCTGGAATAGGAACCTGGAAAAATACTCTAGAAACTTCCCTGGTAATGTTTAAGATATGACATGAGCCGTGAAATATGGCCCAGTGATTAATGGATACGGGCAGTTTGTTTAAAGACTGGCAATGCTGTCTTTCCCTAGCACTGGAGGAATATTAACTTTCCAACATTATGTAAGCCTTTCACATCTTGGTTGAGCTAGTGTCAATTATTGTTGGAACACACTGCCATTATATAAGTGAAATACCCTTAAGCATGGCATTAATCAATCAATCAATCAATCAATCAACCTAATTGTGTGACTGATCAAATTCACAGATTAATTTTAAAATTTTATCGTTTTTTCAAACCCTGCATGAAAAATGCACAAATACGGGAGCCACTTTCACAAAATGTCGCAACATGACAAAATTTTATTATACAATATGTTTTTGTCCTACAACATTTTGTGAAAGTGGCCGCGGGACAGTAACAAGATGATGAAAGTTATGGAAACACTCAGGGAAAACATTTTCAAAAACTGCTATTTACAGTCTACCAAATCATGGGCCATTTTCAGACAACGTCTTGCGACAAAAAACTATGGTCGATAACCTTTAGTAATGTTATATGATAGGCGTAACAAATATCGTATGATATTTGAATGTTTTATGACGTTTTGTGAAAGTGGCTGCGGCCCTTCAATTTACTCTTTTACATTTTTTTTTATTTTGGAGAGAGAAAATTTATGAGCTTTTAAAAGGACCGTTTTCCCTCTATATGTGATTTTTAAATCATTTTTAATACTTGATGGTTTTCCAACAAATATAGTCCCCTGAAAAATCAGCAAATAAGAGAAATACTCTAGATTCCAGCAAACATTTTTTTTTTTTTTTTAAATTTTATTTTTACAAAAGCTCAGTAAACTTACCATAGCAAAATTAAGATAGCACATCGTTTAGGCAAACAAGGTGGCATAAATTTGGTTCCCTTTGTATTGTATATTCCTAATGTTGGATTGCTCGGGCATTTGTTGTTTGCAGTCAAACAGGGAAACGGCTGATGGCAAAGTGTCGTATGTTATATCAAGAGAATGAGGAGCTGGGCAAAGTTCTGTCGTCTGGGAGGATAGCTAAACTAGAAGGAGAGATTGCCCTGGAAAAAACACTAGTACAAGAGATGAAGAAAAGTCAAGCCGGTTGGTGTATAGTTGTTTACAAGCCTGAATATTGGTACCTGAGATTAAGCAAATTGGTTCTTCCTTTGTAGAAGTGAAACTGCATTAAAGTGGGCTGCCAAAGGCCACTTACTCGGTCAGCATAAAAGATACGATAAGAGTTGAATTTGGGTGTGTTAAAAAAAAAAATGCAAACAACTTGCAAACATTTAGATGGTTTTTACAATGTCTCGTGGTTTTTACAATGTATTTAAGTGAGACATGCACAATCCGTTGCCATCTCGATGAAGCACCCTTGAGTACAACTTAAAAACCAATCCAAGAAACAAACCTTGCACCGATTTGGCTGTCCTATAGATAAGCCTAAGTTTGTCAAACAAATCAAAATTTACTGTTTTTCACTCTTCAGATTAACTACGGGTAATATGTCTTTAGGGAGGGTATGACAATAGTTCAGACACCAATATTCAGGCTTAGTGATTACTTTTGTTAATGCTTTTAGTATTTCTTTGAGGAAAATAGCCTCTATAAGAATAAGAAATAACGATAAAGCACAATCTTTCCAATATTTGTTTCCTTTAGTGCGGGTAATCATTTTCACTATTCACTCGACTGAGTTTAAAAGTATTCATATGCGTTGAGGTTAGCAGTGACTCCCTCTGCCAATAGGCCTTACCATAGTCTGTCTTTCCAAGTTTATCAAAACACTTCACATTTTATGGTTGTGCTAGGAGAACATTGCCTTCATATAAATGAAATACCATAGAGCACGGTTTAAAACACCAATCTATCATATAAGTGGATCATATAAGTGATTATGGTATAAATTAACCAAAGACCAACATTCCTGGCCCACCATTTATCAATGAGCATGTGGGTAGTGGAAGGTTACTGTCCCCTAATTCTCTGAGCTAATGAATGACACAAAGCTGATGTTCTATAGTGTAAAAATCTGCGCTAATTGAATTGCTACACCATGCTTTGCCTATTGTTTTATAGCTCTCATATTTTGCTCGGCAGGCGGTTGAATGGAGCTTCATGTTGCCTTGGTGCTCTCAGAGCTAAAGGGGAACAGGAAGCCGATGTATTTGTGGTGTCTGTATTGCATCCTGTTTTTGTCCTGTATTGTCTTTGTTTGTGGCCAGTGCGTCGAGGGTGGTTTCCTTCATCCATTGGGCTGGCTTTACCCTTGAGTACGACGTAAAACCCCAATCAAACAAACATATGTGACCGTCAAACTTGATCCTCCTACGTAATTCTGCTCACAGCTTCAAATCCTGCTTTCAACCTGAGGTATATGAGGGTGTCTTCTCTCACAAGGTGAATCAGCAGCCGCATAGGTGTTTTTTACGGGGTTCCTTCCTAGTTATCCCCTGTATTTTAATGCAGAGTGATAAGTGTACAATATGCGATGAAAAAGGAATTAAACCCCAATTGAAAAAAATTAGTTTGCTGCCAGTGACTCTGAAGATGCATTTCATTACTTGTTCGGAGACCTCTGGATAAGAGTCATTTGTTTGGAACAAAGCGATGCTGTTTTTACTTGGCACTGGAAGAAGATTAACTTTCCAACAAAGCTAAACACTTTACATTACATGGTTGTGCTAGTGTCAATTACTGTTGGAATACACCACTGTCCGTGGAACCCCAAGTTCTAGGATAGTCTGATCAAACTGATATTATTTTATGTTTTCTTATCAGAGCTGGACGAGTTTCTTGGCGAAATAGAAGAAGATGTAGAGGGTATGCAGAGTATGGTCTGTGTACTACAACAACAACTTAAAGAGGCAAAAGAACAGGCGAATCAGTTACAGGAAGAAAACACACAACTAAAAGCACAAGTAAACAAACAGGTATTGACTGAAAACACAGAGGATAAGGAAGCTTCGCATGCTTCACCAGACAATGTAACAAACAACCATAGTCCACAACACTGGCAATCTTTAACAGAGACTTCACATTGTGAGGCGGAAGAAATCCGCAGTCCGTCTGAAGCCACAGTTACAGACAATCATTTTGCAGAGACAGGCAGTACAACAGATCGGCAGGAGGAAGGGATGGAGGTAGACTCTACTAGCGAGACAAAACATTGTGATCCTCAACGTACATCTACCCCTCCCCCCGAAAGACTAGAAAACACAGACCAAGTTACCACAGCTAGTTCTAATCACTCTTCAAATTCCCAGGGTGACCCCCCGTCCCCTGACACACGGACTTCTCCCACCCCTCTGGTAAACTCAACAGAGAGCCAGAATGGGGATGAAGTCAGGACTAAAGACGCGGACTCTAGTGAAAAGACTACTGCTGAAGAAACCAGCTTAGATAAAGTTCAAAATGGGGTATCACAAAGTTGGCAACAGGCAGAAAGTACTGTCTAATTCATCGTCATTATTATATACAGGATTCGTACAAGTCCTTGAAAGTACATGTAAATTCAAGGTCGTAAAAGGCCTAGAACACAGCCCTGCTTGTGTAAAATTGATTATTTAATTTCCCCACAGAACTGTGAACAGATGTGTTTCTTTCTTCGTTGGGTGCAGAAAACCATTATTAAATCTAATCAAGGTATAGAGTAGATCATACAATGCTCAATGTCTTTTTAATCTGCTATTGCAGCATTTGGATGGTGCTTCCTGTTCACCTGGCACCTGCTGCTCTCATAATTATGGGGCAACACTAAACTCCTCTGTTTTGGCATTTTTTCCTTATCTTGTCTCTCTTTATTGCCAGTAAAGTTGCATTTCCTTGTGAATGAAACAACCTTAGGTTTGGCATAAAACTGCCATCAAACAAACTAATCCCTATAAGACAAATCTGGTAAAAGTTACGGAAAATGATGTATAGTTTTCTGCTATTGTCCTTAATAGGGAAATTAAGTGTTAGTTGTGCTTGAATTCTTGTTGAAAAGGTGTTGGTAAGTGCTTTTAAATTCCTTGAATTGTGTTTACTTGGATTAATGCGAACCCTATATATAAAATAAAAATATAGGTTACACAAGTGACTCTTACATAAAGGGTGTTGTTTAACTTGAATATTTTGTCCTTGACTGCACACTGCATTTCCTGGTAGACTATATTCAGCATTTACTATCCATGCTTTGAAAGAAGAGCCACAGAATTTTATTACTCATATTAGTAAAAAAAATAGCACTAATAGAAATTAATAAATTTAACACTGATTCCTTATCATTTGTATTTATTTATATTTTAAAAAATTTAAACTGATTACATTAAACAAATTCTTTTGTGGATTACTCATGAACAGAGGTTGAATATTGTGCGGTTTAGAGAACCACACAACATGAGGTCAAGCTTCCTATGCCCTGGTTTTGTATTAGGCAGGGGGTAAAACACCAATCAATCAATGTATTAGCAGCTAAGGTGAAACACCAAACGGATTCTTTTGGTGCCCCTATTGCACAAAATTTGTCTTGTTACGTAGTAATGTGTCATTGTTTGTTGTCCATACAGCTGAGGTTGGCTTCCATCACTCATTGTACTAGCATTTTGCACAAAGGGTAAAGTAACCATACGCAGGACTTAAAATGCCAATGAAACAGAAATGCAAGGTGCGAAAAAAAAAACCACCCGCTTCAGTTGACCTTAACAAAGACCCTTACACATGAAATAAGACATAGGTTTCGGGGTTGAATTTATTGATTTAAAATATTTAAATAACATGAAATCTGTTATCCAATTTACTTGCAAATATTTGCTTAACATTTGGCAAAATATTTCCACTTAAATTGTTCCAATGTTTATTTCTACGCATTTTCTTAATAAACATTAGTACAGTGTGTTTACTGTGTTTTTGAAGTTATCCTCAGATGTTAAATTATTCCATGGGTAAATCTTGTAAAATTGGCAGCATTTAAAATTTTATATTTTAAAAATCATCTGCTTGTTTTCTACTCCATTTTGAATTTTCATAAGACACTTGCTTTTGCCTGTAATCGGGACATCTGAGAGAAAATGGGGGATGGGGAAACAATTTCTTCCTGGAGCCTGTTCCACAAAGTTCATCTTAATTGCCACAGCGACCAGTACTAAAGGTATTGTGTCCGCATGGTAATTAAGACCAACTTAGGCTAAGATCGCTTTGTGGAACAATACCCTGGTCCCTTTTTCATTTCTGAAATAAAAGGAAATTTCCTGATGGTGGTTTCTTTCACCCATTGGACTGACCCAGCGAAATATGAGTGGAATAACTTTAAGTACAGCGTTAAACCCCAAACAAACAAACAAACCCCTCGTATCAACTATCAGATGCCCTGCCTGCCCCTTTCATATGTCATATGTTTAAATTAATGGTCATGAAAAATCATCATAAATGTACTATATATATTATTAAAAGATGGGCTTTTAATTTTGAATCCGTAGAGGTTACGATATTCACATAAAGTGAAGATGTTACTGTTTTCATCTTGACATCTTTTTATTGTTTGAATTGTGGTTACTTGATTGAATAAATAAATGTCATCATTTGCCATGAAAATCCCATTGAATTTATAAAAAAAATATTGAATCGTTCTGTTTTCTTTATTCCAAGAGTTCAAGAGAAAGAGCATTACATTTCAAACAGATTTACGTATTTACTAGTATTTGCTCACAAATTGCGCAAAACGGAGAACTAGCTAGTTTAAATATCTAGTGACGTCAGTGGTCCAGTAAAATAACTTAAACTTTAGAGCAAACGAACGATTGAACCAACAAAAATCAAAGAACGCGGTCGTTTAACTGGTTGTCTAAAATGTAACTTCGTCAGGAACTAACCAAAATCTGTATGGAGTTCTAGACCAGAAACTGCTGTATAGAGGATTTTAATTGGATGTTCAGGAGGCGATCCTTTGCAAACGTCACGTGCCTTCTGTTGTTTGAGGCTATGAAGAAAGGATCTGTATATAACCGCTGAGAGTGAGAGGAATATCTGAAAGAAATCGATCAAGTATTAGGGGATGATTTATTTGTATTATGTTCAAAAGTCTTGCTAGCCAATTGCTGGCCATTACGACCCTTTGCGAACAGAGCCCCTTAAACGTAAACCAGACAATGCAGCGAAGTTATCTATTTAATCTGGGATTACAATATACCATACATATTGTAATCCCAGATTAACTGAAAAGATAAAAACAGATAGAAGGACTCTCTACCTTGTGTTTTTGAACGGATCAATGGACTAACTGAGAAACCCAATAGCCTGCCTTCGACTGGTGCGCACAAATTCATAGGCTGCAAATCAACGGCGTCTGTCTATGGTCTGCTTCTAGCAGCTCCATCCGCCAAGGGTTGTAAATAAAACTGTTTAGATGAGGTCAACTGTGCATAAATGTGAACGGAGATATCCGACGAAACTGCCATATTCGAATCGTGGACGTGCCTCTGTCTGAAGTCTGGAATGATCACTTCTCAAATTAAGCTTAAATTCGAATTTTTTAAATTTATTTGGGGATTTACACCGTACTTATTGCTATTTCAATTGGGTGAAGGGAACCACTCTTGATGTTATGGACAAAACTAACCCCAAAAAATGCAACAACTGATCAGCTTCATATTAATTGCACCGTAAGTTCTGAGAGGAACGCTGTCCAGAGCAACACGATCTCCTCTCCATGCAACCACGAGGTAACAAAGAATGCTTGGTGGAACAACCACCTGTATGCTAGCTACTGAGTTTGAGCGCTTCTAATCGTGTAATTGCGCTACAGTGGAATCTCAAGTAGCATGATGCATTGTGGGAGACGGGGACCAGGCTAGGAATATGGGGACATGACAACATGTACTTGGACCATGATGGTCCACTTTTTTAAACACGGTTAATGGAGGTTTTAAGGTCGCAATTGAGATGCAAAATGTATCACAGCGTTAAGATCACAAAACATTAGTGGACAGTATAGTTTATTGAAAACATAAAAGTCGGTAAGTGTACAAACTTAAAATTACACGGTTAGGAGCGTTCAAACTCTATCTCTATTATGATATGACAGACGGTCAGAGGTACAGAACTCTGCATCTATCTGTATGTATGCGTGTTTAAATATATATATTTGAATAAATGAAGAGAGAAAAATGTGTATATACTCCAAATATATATAAAATGCGTGAGCCTTTGAAGCTCAGTCCGTTACGGAGCGCTGGGGCCGATTTCACAAAACAGTTTTTGACTTCAGTGGAAATCTAAATAAATCACTTGCTTTTGAATTCTGACACTGGATATTTTAGGATTAATATATTAATTATAATCATAACTTAATAGCCCATAAATACCATATAGGCTCAAAAAATGTTGAATCCGTGACTATAAATAGTCGCTTAAGTTAGAATTTGCTCCGTGAAATCGGACCTGACCCGAGTTCTAATCCCGGTGGAGACAGACACTTTCTTCTTTATCTACAATAAAAATATAAAATGCTACCTATATAGCTGATGGCAGCTTGTATCGGTATGTAACACGTAGAAACGCGGCAGTATAACCTTCCATATTTGCGAGAGAGATTGAACAAAGATATCTCTGAGAAAGCTGTACTGAGTCTCGTGTGTCTTCGCGTAAGTAACATCTGCATGCACGAAGGAAGAAGGTCCATAAACAACTATAGGACTCCTGCATCTTTCTATAGATATATAGTTCCCAATAACGTTAATTCAATAAATGCAAGAGTTATGTTTAAAAGAAGTGTATATACGGTACGTGTATGGGTTGTACTTGGGTATATTATACCATCGAGAATAAAGCCATTCGTGGACATGTGGTTCTAATCATTGCTGGTGAAGAGGACATCAAGAGTTTGGCGGGAAAATTTGGGATTTGCTGTTAAAACAGACTCATTTTAAATTTGAAACTTACGCTCGTTTTCCTTCTTTTTTTTTAAACGAGAGCTCAACATATGTTTTTACTCTTAGTATACGTTTAAGATGGTGTGTATTTTCATGCAGAGTCTGGCACATGTTCGTGCTTTGAGATACGGATTATTAACATAATATAAGAAGATACTGAAGCATATATATATGATATTTAGAAACTCGTCTCTGGGAGTTTATCAAGAACAGGAGATGATTCAACCCTTTTTATTTTATATGCCAGGGTGATTAATATTTATAGAAACATGATATTTATACACACATCACGTCTATATTATCTGGACTTCCAACACCAACTTTTCTATTTTAATAAAATTCTACAATTCCAAGTGCCTGTTGGGCGGACATTTATAACGATGGTACACCATTGCAGTATACATCAATACTTTGAGTGAAAAAATAACGCATTTTTCTCTCTTCATTTATTCAATATATATACGACTTTGGTATCTCGTCAAAGCTTTGTGTGGAACTCTCCGATAGTAGCAACACGAAGCCTGTTATTTGCACCTTTCTAGCGCTGGTTTTGCGTTATATTTAGCTCCGTGTTACTTCCAGTGTAGAATGAGTTGTACTTTGTCTTGTATACATGCGTGTTGTCTTCCTGGCCAGCGAGTCCAGTGGATTCCATTATTCCGTTGTATGGACTGAATCTGATAAGTCATCGATTGGTGAAATTAGCTGAAACACGTAGAAGAACCTCAATGAAATGAATCATTGGCTCTCATATAGGTAAATAGTTATAAACACACTACGCGGCAATCCCTTCATATAATTTGTATTGTAGAGAAAGAAAGTGTTGGTTGCCTCCACCGGGATGCGAACTCGGGTATATAATTACGACAATGATATGTGTTCTTCCGTAGGCTTTCCCTAAATATATATATGCAATTATAGATACATAACCCAATCAAATTTATTGGAAAACTTACATATGTGAACGCGACACTATACGTTAATGTAATTTAGTCACCATGCAGTCGAACGCATTTCTTGACTTTAATTGATTAAAGTAATGAATACATCAAATGCCTTCAGACCAATTACACGCTTTATTTAATCACCTAGTCCAAATTAAATTCCAAATTGCTCTCGAGTAATTTGATACTAATTGATAAATAAACTGAAGCGTATACACTCGCATGTTATTCGTTGCGACAGATGTGTGTAGTATAATTCTTTCGCAGGCTGTGCTTTGAGTAAAATTTATAGCCTAAATTATATACAATTATGTACATTGTGCGGCGTGCCAATCAAGTGAAAGAAAAGCGGAGTTCGGAGAGAAACCAATTGCAAAGATAAGCATAAATGATCATTAAAGGAGCTATAGATCAATAAACTTACTCTTAATGACATTTATAATGGCTTCTACCATTGGTTAATATTTCCCAAGTGATATAGGAACCAGGCTTATTTTGTATGTCCCTTATATCAACATGACGTAACGTTATTTTAATAATCGACCGAATATTACAATGAGTTTAGTAGGGTTTTGCGCATTTCATCCCATGGGACCAGTTATTCGATGTTTAATATTAGAATTGTAATCATGGATTACAATTGACATCATTCCATCATGTGCTGGAGAGCTATCTCAAGTCCTACTGACTAGTGACGTACTCTGACTATTGATGTACTTTAACTAGTGATGTAGGCTACTCTGACTAGTGACGTACTCTGACTAGTGGTGTATTCTGACTTGTAACGTACTCTGACCAGTAACGTACTCTGACTAGTGATGTACTCTGACTAGTGATGTACTCTGACTAGTGATGTACACTGACTAGTGATGTACTCTGACTAGTGATGTACACTGACTAGTGACGTACTCTGACTAGTGATGTATTCTGACTTGTAACGTACTCTGACTAGTAACGTACTCTGACTAGTGATGTACTCTGACTAGTGACGTACTCTGACTAGTGATGTATTCTGACTTGTAACGTACTCTGACTAGTAACGTACTCTGACTAGT